>JAODPA010039153.1:6763-36258 GCA_025585075.1 Nepenthes mirabilis | reverse complement strand
CTCATAAACAGTTGCCACCTCTGCGGGCAGCTGTACGGGTCGTAGAATTTCTTCCCTCGTTGATGAATGTATCCTGGGAAGACTTTCAGTCATGGTCTTTGAGTAGAAAAGAAAAGAAAGACGACAAAGACGACTATTTAGTCAAGATAAACAGTGTCCACCTCTACGTGCAGCTTTACGGACCATAGATTTTCTTCCCTCATTGGTGAATATAACTTGGGAAGACTTTCAGTCATTGTCTTTGAGAATGGAAATGAGAATAGGGAGTGAAGTGTTCGCAATCATTCATCTGGAGGCAATGATTGCTGTGCTGCTTCTATTAGTCACAGCTGTTTTCACGCATTCAGTCTCCGATGAATCCTGGGACGTCCGCCAGCATCTCTCTACTGTATCCAGGTTTGTTCTCTCTGCGACGTGCGACGATTTCCTTTTGTCTTTCTTTCGTTTTCTTTGTTCTGCATATTTTAATCTGTGTTAGTTGTCACGCGAATGATTCAATGGGCTTGCTGCTTGATTGGAAGTACTTTGATTGTTGACTTGTCAAATTTGTTTGCAGGTATGGAGTCGTGAAAGATATCACTGATGATTCCTTTGTACCTTCGTTGATCCCGGATGGATGTATACCTATTCATCTTAATCTTGTGGTAATCTCCTTTTACAATTTCGATTGCCATGTGTGTGGGTGGTTTTGCTCATATCAGAAAAAAAACGTTATTTGAATTTTTTTTTTTTTTAAGAAAAGATGGTGCTTGTGCCAGTGATTGCTTAGTTGCAATGGGGATTTACATCTAACAACTCTAAATTTATATATGTTTGTGCTTTTGCCTATTATGTTCCTTGTAAATATTCGGTTGCTTGAATGTCAGCATTGACAACATTGCTACTGTTCTTACGTCTCATCTGAAATTAGGGAACCTTTTAGCTGACGCGCCACCCATAGATCATTACTCTAGAGCACAACGAGGATCAACAATTGTGTAAGAATATGATCACCAATTAAAGGAAACAACACATCTGGTATTTGAATAAGATTATGATTCCGAATTTAAATGTTACATAGTGAAAGCTAATTGAAGATTTGCAAAATGATACGTTGCAATTTTCGTTTTTGTTTGATACAGAAAATATATATTTTGTTACAATAATTCTCATAATAATACTACTTAATAATTTACTCAATAATCTACTGATTACTAAGTTAGTTTCCACTACAAATTGCTCAGTAGAATTAATTCCTTAGTGCTATGCTTTCAATATTGTCTATCTTTTGTTGATTTGTATTTTCTATTAGCTTATAGATTCAGTGGTGGATGGGATTTTTCTTTTCCTTTTTATTTTTTGATGTTATTAGTGTGTGGTCATGTTAAGCTGTCAAAGCTTGTGGATGCATGGTGGTTATTGTAGTTTTTGCTTTATCCAGTTTCCCTTGTATTCTATAGGTTATATGCACTGGTTTGTGATATGCTGCAACTCATCTGTAAATGATGGAGGTTTGATACAAAAGAAAAGGGAAATTACTTCCTGTTATCACACTTGACTTAATATCTAACCATGTAAAATCATATAAACCCTTATTGCTATCCTTTCTTGTGACGATCAGGTAAATACAGGTTTTAGTAATTAATAACCTTTTTATTTGACTACATACATGCAGTATTACACATTCTAGTTTTGACTAGAACAAAACTAGATTAGTTAGCTAAGTGTGTGAGAAATGTATTTCTATATGTAACCCCTTGAAGTACCTATTGACAAATGACACCCATTACATTAGTTTATGGACATTTCCACGTGAGCCTTACAATATTATGCCATTGGTTTTGCCAATTAGTTGGAACCAAGGTCTACAAATAGAATAATTACTTATGTGGACGAGTATCTCAATTATCCATCGACTTCTTTTTGGCTTTAAAAGGAGTGATTTGTCTTTGCATCTGGTAAAGAAGATTAGTCCACATCAAAAACAAACTGAGGCATTTAGTTGTGTGGAAGATTGACCATTTAGACCAACATCTTTATTTTCTACTCCATTGTAACTAGTTTCATAGAATTTGTTCTGTGCCTGTGGTAGTTATCCAGTGAAATCTGAGTGCATGCTATGGATCATATTAGATTCTGAATTCTAACCCATTTTATGTTTACAGGCAAGACATGGAACACGGGCCCCTACTAAGAAAAGAATATGCGAATTAAATCAGTTGGCTAATTCACTGCAAATGCTTATAAAAAATGCAACAGAAAATAAATTATTGTTGCTGAAAGTTCCTGATTGGTTATTTGGCTGGCAATCTCCTTGGAAAGGAAAGGTTACAGGTGGTGAATTGATTGGAGAAGGAGAAGATGAACTCTATGATCTTGCAATCAGAACTAGAGAAAGATTTCCAGATATATTCAATGGTGATTACCACCCTGACATGTATAACATCATTGCAACTCAGGTAGCTTTACTGTTTGTAACTAGTGAAATTATTGTGATCATTGCTGGATTTTTTGTATGACTTCTTTTATATTCCCCCGTTCCATGTTTCTAGTTATGCCTTGTAATACGGGATCAACATTATGCTTTTAATGGCATACATAGGTTTCTCGGGCATCAGCTAGTGCTGTAGCATTTGGAATTGGNAAGTAGTTTAACCAGAAATTTTTTTTAAGAAAAAGACATAATAATATAGTAATCGAAGCATATAATTTTACTTTTGTTTTTTTTTTAGTTTGTTTTAGTTTCAATATAGGGTAAGTATTTAGAAATTGATAGACGTGAGATTCCACATAAGGTAGAAAATGGTTGGGGATAAATCTTATAGTAAGTTTAAATATTTCTATAATATTATTTCTTTTATTGAGAAAGCCTAAAAAGAATGAAATTATATAGAAGTAGGCTCATATATACAGAACAAAGCAGACAATATGCTACATCAATACTCTAGTTTCTCTTTCAAATCGGTAGCTGAAAAGAATACAGATAATATCTTATCATTTTTCAAATTGAATGGCTCCACAACTTGTACTCTAGAGATGATAAAAAAACATTTCCACTTTTTTCAACTTGTTGGGATCTTCCATCCATAGCATGCCCTATATGTAGCTGAGATAGAGCCTTTTATCATGAACCATGTTCCTGACTCGTTGCTACAGTCCCTTTGCTCATCAGTTATCTTGAGAAAATGAATGAGAGTTTTTTCTAGTATTTATGATGATAAGATCTCTAATCCTGATGATTTCTCAACAACCTTCTTCAAGAAAACCTAAAGTTATATTGAACCTCACATAATTTAGGCATTCTAATTTTTGAATCCTCGGAAGATGCTTAAATAGGTTAGCACTACCTTATAACTCATGTCCCCAAAGTCATTGCCCCAACACATTCATAAATTTAGACCCATATTCTGTTAAAATGTTATCTACAAAATTATATAAAAGATGATTACAAATCGGCTTTGGTAGTGTTTCCCTTTCTAATTTAGTCGGTCGCAAACCGCTTTTATCTTTGAAAGATATATTAGTGATAATATTATGCTTATAAAAGAGTTATTTAATTGATACCACCTTTATAAGGATAAACTAATATACACTATAAAGATTGAACTCAAAAAGGCCATGACATGGTAAAGTAGGATTTTTTTGCTTTTAGCCATGTGGTTGATTGAGTTTCTTGATTGCTTTACTGAGATGATAAACTAATGTATCTCATCTCCTTCGTTGTCTATCTCCTTAAATGGAGAAGCAATGGGCATTTTTGTGGAGCACGGGGGCTTAGAGAATGGAGCTTTCTATCTTACTATCTTTTCAGTGTTCATATAGAAATCCATTATAGTATTATTTATGTTAATAAAAAAGCTGATAAAAAATTAAAATTTTTCTAAAAAAAATAAATGACCTAGACTACTATATTAGCCTTTATAGATAATATTCTCCTTATCCAATTCAGATTTTTATTTGGTATCTCTGCTTAAAGATTGTCTTTATCATTTCTTCAAGATCTTTAGGCCCTCCCAAATCTTCTTAAAAGTGAATTTTTTATTTAAGGAATATCCAGCTTTGAAGTGAAGGCAATCAGTGAAGTCATTGGTTTAAGCTTGGAAGTTTTGTTGTTAGGTACCCAGGAATTCTGCTTATCTCTTCCATACTCAAGGCCTCTAACCGTAAGCCGATTATTGATAAGATTACGATGAGGATTGCGGCATAGAGAAATAATATCTGAGCAGACTTATCAGATCGATTCTCTTCACTGTTTACATTTATTAGGCTTTAATTTTTATTCTTCCTAGTAGTGTGATCAAAGAAATGAAGACCCTTATTCGTTGCTTTCTCTGGCACAAAGGGATTGATGGTACATTCACGGTTAAAAGTTGTTTGGCTGAATGTTTGCAACTCAAGATGGAGGATTGGGAATTAGAGATATGCTAGCTTGGGACAAAGCCATTATATCTCAGTAGCTTTGGAGACTCCTCAATGCCATTCTAATTCCATTTAGATTAATTAGATCCATTCCTATTGCATATGAGATAGATGTTTTCAGACTTTAAAGGTCTCTAAAACATTTCTTAGAGATTCAGAAAGATCATGAGTTCCCATAATAAAATTAAACCGTTTATTTTGTATGCTGTTGGAAAAAAATTGACTACCCCAACTTTAGATCGATTGTTGGCATTTTCTTGATATTTTTACTAGTAAATGTCACAATATCTTTCAATCCAATCCAAAGTGGTGAGCATTATTTTTAAAAACAATTGGTGTTTGCCTAATGAGTATGATCTTTTAATGGCCGATCTTATTGCAAACATTGTTGGACGACGCTACAGTGTAGTTCATCAATGGCAGACGTTACATTGCTCCAACATCAATGAAGGCTGTTGAAATTCATTCAACCGTTCCAGCAATTGATGAAGCATTTGTGGCCCATGTTAATGCTGATAATTCCTCATTCATTGAGCCCTATTATTCTCGTTGAGGCTTTTCGGTGGTAATGAACGATGAAGGTAATTGATGAAATTGCCTATAAATTATAACAATTCGTTTTGTTCCTGTATCTCACTCTCATATATACACCATCTAGAAGTGAGAACGATGGTCCAAAAGTTCAAAACGCAGCAAATCAGTTCCGGAAAAAACAGAGGAAGCAAATGGCTGGAGGTATATATACAATCATTAATTCCGCTTTCATGATTGTTTTTGTTACATAATTTGCTTACAAACATGCCTATCAACAATTTGGACTCAAATAAACCAAACACATTTCCTTGCAAAGCAGGAGATTTTGGTGCCTTCAATATTTGGTTTGCCCAGAGAATTTTCCAATTGGAGGATACAAAGGTCCATTGGTATCACCTTGTTTGGGCCCATAGTCACATTTCATCCATCTAGCTTGCAATAATGGAGAGATTGAGCACCAAAGATAGGATTTATGGGCTGTTTCAATTGCCAATATATTTGTTTCTATTGTGGCATGTAAACTAAAAATCATCAACACATTTCCTTTCAGTGTAAATTCAGGCATGAAGTTTGGAACATTACTTGTAAGAACAGTAAATGCCACTAGCCAATAGCACAATGAGAGCAAGGCATTAGTTGAACAAGATTTAAGTGAAGAGGAAAATATTCTACTTTAATAGTCTTTAGACTTATTCTGACTGTTACGATTTATTTCATTTAAAAAATTAAAAATAATATAATATTCAGTAAGAAGCAGTTGTATAATTCTAGGGAGGGGGAAGAAAAATTTTAAATTATACATGTAATGAAATTTATACTCCCCATATGACTTTTTATAATCCATGCATTATAAGATATTAAGACATCCCACCTCCTCCACCAAGAACCCATGTGATATAAGGGCTTCCCTCTTAAGCAAGTTAGATTCCAGAGGCTTATGATAAAACCTATTAGTAGTGTTAAGCCCAGTCTAGCGAAATAGGATCTTATTTTGCATACAGGCAAAAAAGGACCCTATTTCGTCAATTCGATTTATTAGATTGTGTTTTTGGTTAAAATCGACCGTTCAAATTTATTTATATTATAAATTTTTTAAAAAATTATAATTAATTTAGGCTGTCAGTTTCGATCAAGGATATATTTCGACCGTCAAGATTGGCAAAGTAGGATCACCGACCAATTATTAAGCCCCTCTATGTGGAGAGATTCTCCTGTTAGGATCAAATTTGATATTTTTTTGGTTTTTCCGTCTTCCAAGCTGGGTTTTGGTTTTAAGTTCTAAATTTTGAGACATTTTCACATCACTTTTATCTTTATTTATATAATTCTGTATCATTTACAAAAAAAAAAAAAAAAACTTTGAACAAGAAAATTTAAATTTTTTTTTGAAACAAATTAACATGCAAAAAAAAAAATTATATATTAAATTGGTAAAATATTCAACTATTGGAAAATTGATTGCCGATTAACATTGGAATTCAACCTCGAAAATTGACATATCGATTATTAGTTTATCAGTGATAACCTATTCAATTTCATTTTCATTATCCAGCGAAGATTCGATTCTTGTGAAAAATAAAAGAAAAGAAAGACGACAACAACGACGATTGAGTCAGGAGAAACAGTGTCCACCTCTGCGGGCAGCTTTACGGATCATAGATTTTCTTCCCTCATTGGTGAATATATCTTGGGAAGAGTTTCAGTCATGGTCTTTGAGAATGGAAATTAGAATAGGGAGTGAAGTGTTCGCAATCATTCATCTGGAGGCAATGATTGCTGTGCTGCTTCTATTAGTCGCAACTGTTTTCACGCATTCAGTCTCCGATGAATCCTGGGACGTCCGCCAGCATCTCTCTACTGTATCCAGGTTTGTTCTCTCTGCGACGTGCGACGATTTCCTTTTTTCGTTCTTTTGTATTCTTTGTTCTGCATATTTCAATCTATGTGTTAGTTGTCACCCGAATGATTCAATGGGCCTGCTGCTTGATTGGTAGTACTTTGATTGTTGACTTGTCAAATTTGTTTGCAGGTATGGAGTCGTGAAAGATATCACTGATGATTCTTTTGTACCTTCGTTGATCCCGGATGGATGTATACCTATTCATCTTAATCTTGTGGTAATCTCCTTTTACAATTTCGATTGCCGTGTGTGGGTAGTTTTGCTCATATCAGAAAAAAAAACGTTATTTGAATGTTTTTTTTTTTTTAAGAAAAGATGGTTCTTGTGCCAGTGATTGGTTAGTCGCAATGGGGATTTACATGTAACAACTCTAAATTTATTTATGTTCGTGCTGTTGCCTATTATGTTCCTTGTAAATATTCGGTTGCTTGAATGTCAGCATTGACAACATTGCTACTGTTCTTACGTCCCATCTGAAATTAGGGAACCTTTTAGCTGACGCACCATCCATAGATCTTTACTCTAGAGCACAATGAGGATCAACAATTGTGTAAGAATATGATCACCAATTAAAGGAAACAACACATCTGGTATTTGAATAAGATTATGATTCCAAATTTAAATGTTACAGAGTGAAAGCTAATTGAAGATTTGCAAAATGATACGTTGCAATTTTCATTTTTGTTTGACACAGAAAATATATATTTTGTTACAATAATTCTCATAATAATACTACTTAATAATTTAGTCAATAATCTACTGATTACTAAGTTAGTTTCCACTACAAATTGCTCAGTAGAATTAATTCCTTGGTGCTATGCTTTCAATATTGTCTATCTTTTGTTTATTTGTATTTTCTATTAGCTGATAGGTTCAGTGGTGGATGGGATTTTTCTTTTCCTCTTTAGTTTTTAATGTTATTAGGGTGTGGTCATGTTAAGCTGTCAAAGCTTGTGGATGCATGGTGGTTATTGTAGCTTTTGCTTTATCAAGTATCCCTTGTATTCTGTAGGTTATATGCACTGGTTTGTGCCATGCTGCAACTCATCTGTAAACTATGGAGGTTTGTTACAAAAGAAAAGGGAAATTACTTCCTGTTATCACACTTGACTTAATATCTAAACATGTAAAATCATATAAATTTTTATTGCTATCCTTTCATGTGACGGTCAGGTAAATAGAGTTATTAATCATTACTGACCTTTTTATTTGAATACATACAAGTAGTATTACCTGTCCTAATTTTGACGAGAACAAAACTAGGTTAGTTAACTAGAATTGACAGAAGTAATGGTCAATGAATTGTGAAATTACTTCCTGTTATCACTCTGGACTTAATATCTAACCATGTAAAATCATATAAACCCTTATTGCTATCCTTTCTTGGGACAATCAGGTAAATACAGGTTTCAGTAATTAATAACCTTTTTATTTGACTACATATATGCAGTATTACCCATTCTAGTTTTGACGAGAACAAAACTAGGTTAGTTAGCTAAGCGTGTGAGAAATGCATTTCTTTATGTAACCTTTTGAAGTACCTACTGACAAACGACATCCATTAGATAAGTTTATGAACATTTCCACATGAGCGTGCAGTATGATCCCACTGGTTTTGCCAATTAGTTGGAACAAAGGTCTACAAATAGAATAATTATTTATGTGGATGAGTATCTGAATTATCCATTGACTTCTTTTTGGTGTGAAAGGAGTGATTTGTCTTTGCATATGGTAAAGAAGAATAGTCCACATCAAAAACAGACCGAGGCATTTAGTTGTGTGGAATATTGACCATTTAGATCAACATCTTTATTTTCTACTCCATTATAACTAGTTTTATAGAATTTGTTCTGTGCTTGTGGTAGTTATCTGGTGAAATCTAAGTTCATGCTATGGATCATATTAGATTCTGAATTCTAACCTATTTTATATTTACAGGCAAGACATGGAACACGGGCCCCTACTAAGAAAAGAATAAGCGAATTAAATCGGCTGGCTGATTCACTGCAAATGCTTATAAAAAATGCAACAGAAAATAAATTATTGTTGCAGAAAGTTCCTGATTGGTTATTTGGCTGGGAATCTCCTTGGAAAGGAAAGGTTACAGGTGGTGAATTGATTAGAGAAGGAGAAGATGAACTCTATGATCTTGCAATCAGAACTAGAGAAAGATTTCCAGATATATTTAATGGTGATTACCACCCTGACATGTATAAAATCACGGCAACTCAGGTAGCTTTACTGTTTGTAACTAGTGAAGTTATTGTGATCATTGCTGGATTTTTTGTATGACTTCTTTTATATTCCCCCGTTCCATGTTTCTAGTTATTCCTTGTAATACGGGATCAACATTATTCTTTTAATGGCATACATAGGTTTCTCGGGCATCAGCTAGTGCTGTAGCATTTGGAATTGGTCTCTTTAGCGGAAGAGGAAGTCTTGGACGGGGGAAGCAGCAAGCTTTTGCAGTTACCAGTGAAAGCCGTGCAAGTGATATAATGCTAAGGTTTTATGATACTTGTCAGAAATATAAGGTATATCTAATTTTTGCATTGTAGGAAAACAACATTAGAGGGGCATGGGGATGGGAGATGGGGGGGGGGGAGAGAATTCTAAGAAACTTCCTTGTTTGTATAAAGTGAGATGAATACTTGGATTTTATCCTCTGAGTTTTATGACTGCATGGCATGAGTATGTTAGTTCCAGTCTGCTAATAAGGCTCGTGCTACTGCTAATGCTTGCTGTGATCCTTGGGTTCCAACATTTTCCAGGTTTCCCTTTTCCCATATTACAAAAATTAAAGTTCTCTCTTTCCTTCAAGGTTTATCAAATTGATGGTAACAAGGACAATTTATGTCTTGTGGGAGGTTCGTTGAACTAGTTTGATTGGGTTGTTACAAGAACTCTTTCTTAATTAACTCTCTGTGCTTTGCTAAGTTATATTTGCATCATTTTATTGATAAGGTGTTGTTTTCGTACTTATGATGATAAAGAGAAAAAAAAGAAAGGGATCATTTTCTTTTTTCTTCTTACCAAGAAGCTATTCTTGAATCTATATAATGTTATTATGATACAAGCTTTTCCAAAATTTTACAGCACTGTAATTTTCCTTTCTCGTTGAGAAGCTTATTGGAAATTACTATGCATTTCTGAGTTCTTGTTTTTTGTAACTAATTTTTGAATTGATCTTACATGTGACAGCTTTGTTGCTTTTGAGTTTCTGAGCTTAAGTTGCTGCATAATTTAGGTTGAAAAACGTAAAGAATTCTATGCATCATTTAATCATTCCTGGGGCATGTTTTAATAGTATGTTTTTGCAGATGTAAATGTTATATACACTACGAGCTGTCATATATTGCACATGACAACACTACTTGCACTTTTTTTCTAATGGGAGAATTGATGGCATAAGATATAGTATTCTCTAACTTCTTGTGTGAAAATGTAATCTTCGATACATTTATATGCTGATTTCTGTTTTCTGTAATCTTTATCAGCTAGCCTTGTATGTCAATGAAGTGTGTCCTTTACTGTGCTCTCTTGATGTTTATATTGTTTAATTATTATTTACTTCAATCTGTGCCCTTTATGTATGATTGTAGGACTGCAAGAAGAAAAAAGGACGGCCAGCTGTTGAAAATCTGACGGAGCCTATTTTAGATCAGATTAAGGATGCCCTGGTTACACGTTATGAACTTAATTTTACTAGACAAGATATTTCTTCCCTCTGGTTTTTGTGCAAACAGGTATTATAATCATTTTCATTTGAGAAATCTTGAGAAGGAGCAAACTCTTTCCTTTCTCAAGTATGAAAAGTTCCAAAACCTTTGTGACGTGATAAAATAATTCATCGTTGTTGTGTACTACGAATTTGGGTTGTCCTACGGATTAGGGGCTGCGAATCGGATCTTTATGCTGGGTTGATCTGATGCGGATCCGGTTTTCATAGCCTCGAACCTGAACCCTATGCAATACAATTGAAAACAACAGGTTAAAGGATGGCGGGAATTGTTCCCACCTTATATCCTACGATGCTCAAGTCAGAAATCTTTCCAAGATAATAGAAAAATGCAAAGGAGGATGCGTAGATACATTATCAGTGGATTGGGCATTTAGGTGTGTCCAGTTGAAGGCCGACTTAGAGGTACATCGACAGAGGGGCGGCTTAGAAATATGCCCGATAGATGGGCGGCTTAGAGGTGCGCCCGCAGAGAGGCGGCTTAATGATGCGTTGTTATCGATTGTACGACTGTCTAAGGATCACTGGAGTGCTTTAGAGGGATGGCCGGTCACTTGAATGGAAAATCTCTTGGAGGAAGAGGAGAGATTGCTTCTGGAAGAACTGGAGAATAGGGCTTTCTGGATGACAAAGAGATCCCTTGAATGCGGACAAAGCCTCCTGTGATTGAGGGCTGGCTTCCTTAGGATGGAGGGCTGGCCTCCTTTTGGATTTTCCTCTCGGACCTCTCTTCTCTTTTTATCCTCCCTCCTCGGTGGCCGCCTGGATGGATGGTTAGTTGACATTTCCTCTGTTTTCTTCTTCTTTTCTCCCTCTCTTTGCCAATGTCTACGAGAGCCTCCTTTATAATACTTGGACCGTCTTTAACTGTTCATGGCCATTCCTATAACCACCTCTGGAAGGACAGTTTTGGATCAAATATTATGGAGGATAGGATTGCCGGTTATAAGCTGAAGTGTAAATCATAATCAACTGCACCGACTGGGCCTTGGGACTAACCTGGACCACTTCATGCCAAAGTATTGGGTTGCTTCTCTAATGGGCCTCTTTCTTGGGCCGGGTTTACTGAACCCATCACTAGCCCTCTATGCCGGGTGATTCGAAATTTTTAACTCCCGGCATGCTTCTGATGAGACTCTATCTGTAAGTTTCGATAAGATGCTATTATCGTCTAAACTTTGCGGTCATTGTTACCGAGTTTTTATACGTGCGTATGATTGGTCGCGCTCGTCCCTACCAAGAGGAGGTTGCAACACTGACAAAAGGGTGGTTGCCGGCTAAGCCTTGAGACTATTGTCGCCGGGCTTTTACTAGCCTAAGCCATCGTCCGCATGTACCCGTCGGTGGTCGGTCTTATTAAAGGACGTCATGGCATTTATGCATCTAGTCCTAGTCTGTTGTTGACCGTCGTTGACTGATGGTACTCACTTTTTTGGAAGGAGGTCGCCGCACTTATGCTGAAAACCCCCTAAGGTTTTAACTTCAATCACGCATAGGCCGCTAGGTGACGGGGTCGAAGTTCAAATTCGACCTCATAAGGGCCGTTCGGTACGGGACCGAGATGTAAATTCGATCGTCTTTGGGCTGCTTGGTTTGAAATTAAGGTTTGTTGACTGGTGAATGGAAATTCATCCGACTTAGGGGCAGTTTAGGTCACTCAAAGATATGCAATGATGCGAACACTCGTATGATCAGATAAAATGATTATGTTATTAATTAAACATGATTCAAACAAGCAGTGTGATGCATACAAAAATTACCTGGATTCGGCTTAGAATCATCATTGGTGTCTAAAGTAAATAGTTTGCCATGTTCTTGGAGCGGCGTGGACCATATTGCTCTTAGCTTTCATCAGTGCTTGATGACTGAATTGTTTCCAGGCCGTCGTCAAGCCTTGTCACTTGTGGCCACTTGGGCTACGAGATTATCAGTCCACAGGCTTTTCTGCGAATGCTGGACAGCCTCAATTATGTGGGAGTTGAAGAGCGAAGCCCCTAGCGTAACATCTTGGGACAAGTGCAAATAGAAGTAGTTGAAACTACTAGAAGATTGTCAACAAAGGACATTGTGTTGGGTTTGGTCCCTCTTTGTGGGTTGTATTGTTGTGCTCGCATGCGGTGATGTGCCCTCAAGAGAATTTCGGAGTGGAATTCCCAGAGTAGGATTCCCAAAGTGGAAATCCAGGAGTGAGCAAAAGAAGAGCCCTTGACCAATTAGTGAAAGTAAATACTTAGTTATTGATCAATCCGGACTGAACATAATCCGGTGTGGATTATCTTCCGGAGTAAATAAAATTCTGGAGTTGGCAAAATCCAGAGTGGGCAAAATTTGGAGTGGATAAGTTTCCGGAGTGGGAAAAATCCGGAGTGGATAAGCTTTCGAAGTGAGATAAAATTCCATAATGAATACACTTCTGAAATGAGATGGAATTTCGGAGAGCAAATCCAGAAAGTTGGAATTCCCGGAGTGGACAAAACCTCTGGAGTGGACACAATTTCTGGAGTGACAAAACTTTTGGAGTGGACTAAGATTCCGGAGTGATAAGAATTCCGGAATGAGAAAACCTTCGGAGTGACACACATCTGGAGTGTATTGAGATTCCGGAGTGATGAGAATTTCGGCATGAGAAAACCTCTGGAGTGACACACCTCCGGAGTGGACTGAGTTTTCGGAGGGATGACAATTCCAGAATGAGAAAACCCCCAGAGTGACACACGTCTGGAGTGGATTGAGATTCCGGAGTGTTGAGAATTCCGGAATGATATGAAATTTTGGAGTGAATGAAACCTCCGGAATGAGATAAAATTCTGGAGTGAGATAAAATTCTGGAGTGACTGAAATCCGGAGTGAATTAAACCTCAGAGTGGTTGAAATTCGGATTGAGATGAAATTCCAGATGGCTGAAATTCGGAGTGAACGAGACCTCCGAAGTGGCTGAAATCTAGAGTGAGATGAAATTCCAGAGTGGCTGAAATCCTTAGTGAATGAAACTCCGGAGTTGCCGAAATCCATAGTGAAATAAAACCTCCGGAGCGACAAAACTTCTGGAGTACATGAAATTTGGAGTGGGTGGAATTCCGGAGTGGATGGGATTCCGGAGTGGATTTAACCTTCGGAGTGGGCTGAGACTTAAGAGTGATGAGAATTTCGGAATGAACAAACTTTCGTAGTGATCATATTCCAGAGTGCCAAAATTTCCGGAGTGACCATCTTCCGGAGTGATCAGACTTCCGGAGTGACCAAACTTGCGGAGTGACCAAACTTCCGGAGTGGACGAGCTTCTGAAGTGAACATGTGAGCACCGTAGTGAATCTGCAGCCGTAGCGAATCTAAGGTGCTGTAGTGTAAGAATGTTGGACTGGTTGCATTAAGTTGACTAGCTCCGGGTTGGATGCTCGATTTTGGGAGCTGGATTGGATGTTTGATGAGTCAAATCGGCTGGATGCCAAATAAGATTCTTGACTTAATGCACTCCAACCATCTGGAAGCTGGATTGGATGCAATCAAACCGGCTATTTGAGAGAAATTTCCAAAATGAAACTGTGGGTGCTAGGAAATGTTGGAATGGCCAAAAAGGCCGGAATGCCAAAAAGACCTGAATGGAAAAAATATCAGAATGGCCAAAGTGTCGAAATGACACTGTAAGTGCCAGCTGGGCAGATAGGAAAACCGGTTGGTTGTGAGAGGGAGAACCGAAATGGATCCGTTGGAGCTGGTTTGACTTAGTCAAACTGGCTGCTTGTGTGAGGAGATCTGGGAATGCTTTTTGGTCGGCTACTTATGGGAGCAAATTCTGGAATGCTTTTCGATCGGCTACTTGTGAGAGGAAGTTCCGGAATGCTTCTGCGGGACCGGTTGTTTGTGAGAGGGAATTCCGGAATGCAACTTTGGTCGGCTGCTTGTGAGAGGAAGTTCCGGAATGCTTCTACAGGAATGGTTTGATTTAGTTAAACCAGCTGTTTGTGAGAGGAAATTCCGAAATGCAACTTTGGCCGGCTACTTGTGAGAGAAGATTCCGGAATGCTTTTTGGGCTCTAAAATGGATAAATGTCGGAATGCCCTTTTGGGCTCCGAAATGGATCTGGATGATAGAGAGATAAAATGCTAGTCCAGCTCACTCCGGCATTTTTGCCAGAGTGGATTTATGTTGCTTCACGGAGCTTTTCTACCGTAAAGGGCTTCTTATTGTCTTACATCTAGTCAATCTTTTGATCGCGTCCAGGTCTTGTCATCTGTGACTGTTCTCATTACAAAATTTGTCAGGCCATTAATCCTCTAGAGTAGAGCGGCCTCTTCTATTTTTTCCATCAGGTGTTAGATACCGGTGTTGGAGGGGAAGCCCCCAGCATGGTATTTCCTGATTGGCCCTACTGTGTCTTCACGCTAGCCTTGTTGCTCCAACGAGATGGCTCCCAAGTAGAGGTCCAAATAGTAGATTGTCCTTTGATGCTGCATAAACCTCTTTGTGATCGAAGAGGTTGCCGGCCATCTTGGGAGTGACAAGGATGTTGCCCCTTTGCCTTCTACCTCGAATGAAATCCGATTGTTATAGCTGACTTAGATTTGGATATTAGGCCTGTATGTTTTCTAGGCCGGGTGCTTTCTTCATTTCTTCTTCTTAAAGTCGTAGCGTGGGCGGTTGAAGAAAGAGCCCCCAGTATTCGATGACCACGTTGTATGAAAAGAGCTTGGAGTAGACGTATTGTACATTCAAGTATTGATCTCTTTCATGGAGAGCGTCCGTCGGTTTCATTCATGGCTATTTGTGAGATGGCCAGGAGTGATAGTCTCCTTGACAAGAGCGCTCGGTTTTTTTTTTTTTTTTTTTGTATTTTATGGTGGTAAAACTGGTCTTTTGGTCGCTTCCCACAGACGGCGCCAATGTTGCGTACCACGAATTCGGGTTGTCTTATGGATTAGGGGTCGCGAATCGAATCTTCATGTTGGGTCGATCTAATGCGGATCCTATCTCTATACCCTCAAACCTGAACCCTGTGTAATACAACTGAAAACGAGTGGTCAGAGGACAGTGGGAATTGCTCCCACTGTATACCCTGCGACGCTCAAGTCAGATGTCTTTCCAAGATAATAGAAAGATGCAAAGGAGGATGCGTAGATGCATGTATCGGTGAATTGAGCGTTTAGATACGTCCAGTTGATTGGCGGCTTAGAGGTGCGTTTGCAAAGGGGCAGCTTAGAGATGTGCCTAACAAATGGGTGGTTTAGAGGTACGCCCACATAGGGGTGGCTTAATGATATGCTGTTGTCGATTGTAAGGCTGTCTAAGGATTACTTAAGTGCTTTAGAGGAATGGTTGGTCACTTAAATGGAAAATCTCATGGAGGGAGAGGAGAGATTGCTTTTAGAAGAACTGGAGAATAGGGCTTCCTGGACGACAGAGAAATCCCTTGAATAAGGACAAAGCCTCGTGGGATGGAGGGCTGGCTTCCTTAGGATGGAGGGCTGGCCTCCTTTTGGATTCTCCTCTTCGGCCTCTCTTCTCTTTTTATCCTCCCTCTTGGGTGGCTTCCTGGATGGATGGTTAGCTAACATTTCCTCCGTTTTCTCCTTTTCTCCCTCTCTTTGCCTTTGTCTACAAGAGCATCTTTTATAATACTTAGACCGTCTTTAACAGTTCATATCCATTCCTATAACCACTTTGGGAAGGACAGTTTTGGGTCAAACATTATGAAGGATAGGGTTGTCGGTTATAAGCTGAAGTGTAAACCGTAATCAACCGCACTGACTTGGCCTTGGGACTAATCTGGACCATTTCATGCCAAAGTACCGGGTTGCTTCTCTAATGGGCCTCCTTCTTGGGCCAGGTTTGCCGAACCCAGTTGTAATAAAGCAGAAGTTGATTTGGTTGACATATAATTCTGCTGTGACAGGAAGCATCTTTATTAGGCATAACTAATCAAGCTTGTGGCCTTTTCCTTCCTCGTGAGGTATGTATATTCATCTGTTATTTCATGTGATGCCTTAATGCACTGTTTGATTGATGGTTGTATGGTACTCTGCTATTCATCATTTGTTATGCTGTCCATCGTTTGTCATTCAAGGAATCTTTTTTTTTTCTGTTTGTTCCTTTTTTTCCTGATTCTCTATAGAAGCCAAACCAAGTCTTCTTCAGCTGAATTTGATAATGATGACAAATAAGAAAACATGCCTGTCCACATTTTAGTTTTTGTTCCTTGTTCTTCCAGTTTGTCTTGCTTTACCCTTTTGTCCAGAAGAATTTCCAGTAAGCATATTTAACATGGCTTTTGTGCTGTTAATTGCCAGTATAGTCATACCCCTAGGATAGAATACAGCATGATATGCCCAAAAGAAGTCATAGCATGAAAATAAACAAATCGGTGCCTTCTGTTTCACTTACTCAGTTTTTCTTTTTGAACTTTGTTGATGCATTCAAGGCTCTAAGCTTTTTGAGTCAGTGATTGGCAACCTCAGTGTGCTTCAGATAATCAAATGCCAAGGCTTCTTGTCCAATGAGCCAGATATAGTCCTTATTGCATATATTATTCTCTGTTCATTGAGAAAAGAACAAGTGTAATTTTGAAAAAGAGTATGTCTCAGAAGCATATAATCTCTCTCCCTAAAATATAAATCAAGATACAGATTAATTGACTTGTATGTTTTTTTATATCAAGTTTAGAAATTTCCAATATGTATTTGAGCAGTAGCAGTGTCAATTGTGGGACACTGCAGACAGGTGGGTTGGGAAAAAGTGTCTGTCCTTTCTGAAACTAGTTCTCCGTTGGGTCATTGGTAGTGTATGCTTGGATCAGCTGAGAATGGAATTCATGAATAAAGTAACAATGAATGCTGAATCAGAGAGAAATTTTTCTGTTGAACATTTTTCATTTCTTGGCTCTAGTTGTTGATTACTGGTGGGTAGTCCAGAAAACATCCATCTTCCATGATGTAAGCCTTTTTAATTAGATAATGGCATTGTCTAGGTTGCTTTTTTGGAGTGGACAGATGACATAGAGTTGTTTATATTAAAAGGATATGGTAATTCACTGAATTACCGCATGGGAGCACCTTTGCTTAGAGATGTTGTAAAGTCCATGCAGCATGCAATTGACGCTAATGAAGGTAATGTTGGATTTTTGTCTTTTATGTTTCTGTATCCTCATGTTGTCTTTATGGTTTTTTGCTTGTCTTGGACACCATATTTATGCTGTTACAAAGCTGTTCAAGCGGGACTAATGAAATATGTGGGTTGTTGGCAAGGAATCAATCTTTCAATATGTAAACAAAATTTTATTTGAAATTTGTGCTGGATGCTTACAATTTGTGCAAGTTCTTTTTGAGCACCATAGGAGAAGAAAATTGGTTTGCATAGCCCTTTTACCCACTTAAGTTCGAATATCAACACCTCCTTAAGCAATTGGAAAATCTTCCATCCCTATCCTTACTAATGAACCTCTAGTTTGCAGGTGGGACATGACTGCATACATGTGCTTTGAGTTATTTCTACTAGAGGATGTGTCACAAAAAATATTCTGAAATTGAGGGCAACTTTTTTTCTTTTTAAATTTATTGAGGTTTAATTGATACCTTTTTCATATGGTGCAAATGCAAATGTTTGCTTTGATTTGTTGTATTTGGACATCATATTGTTTGAGCATTCAAAGAGCAAAGATCTCTCTTTCCATCTTATATGGCAGAGGGTATTCCTGTTACTCCCTTCCGCAGGTAGACTGTGACCATGAAATCTCATCACAGAAACTGTGGAGTACCAAGAGAAGTTTGAAGAGCTGAGATATCCAATACTACAGCTTAATGCTGGATTTTGTCAACAATACATCTGTCCGGATTTGTTCCTTGCTCTCAAAGAACTATGCCTATGGTAAAGATTCTTAAACCCTCATCTCTGGCTCAAGCAGTTGAACAAACAAACTTGCAAGAAAACAAATTTGAAGCTTTATTTAGGAACATAACCTTCTTGTTTCCCAAATTACATTCTCCACTGAATAAATTACCATGATCTATCTTCGTCATATGCCAAACAACTTGCAAACCACTAAATAACATCTAATACCAGAACACTGTAACAATCTTTATTGACCAAGATCACATAGCTTTATTGATCATGGTATGCTTAAAGCTGTGTATCACCACTGTCCACCCACCAAAACTGCAATACTTTCTCTCCAGTAAGCACTTGATCCAGGGACTGTTGTGTGCCATATTCCAGATAATGAATGTACTGAAATCTTAACACCTCATTCCTCCTGTTCTTGAACTTTCCGCATTTTCTCTAGGCAGTATGTCTTGCTGTACACCTTTAATTTCAGCAGCCTAGAGACTGCAATTGCCTTGATTTTCACTTACAACTGGGATACACCTTCTCCCCACATCTATAACATAACCCTGATTCTCCTCCTGTCTCAAAGAAAGTCCGTTCGGGGTTTCGGTGCTGGGGTATTGATAGGTTTAGTTTGTATTGTAGTATTAGAAGTTGTGGTAATGTTTCGCAGGTTGTTTGGCTTATGTGGAATATAGGTCATGGTCTTTGGTTTAGTGGTCAATATGTATTGAGAAGCAAGAAGCGCTTCTGTCTGCTAAACAAAGCTTCGAGGTTTAATTCTTCAAATTTGGCTTGTTAACAGCTTGAGTTGGAAATGAGAGTTCAATCTTCTTTACCCTGGTCCTTTGTTCTTCTTAGATATCATGCAAGAAGCATGAAATAAAGTATTGTTTTGGAAATCTGGCATGAAGCTATAATGTTTGAGCTTTCAGCTCTTCAAACTTTTCTTGGTTCTCCTTTACAGTGCTTGTTTGATGCAATTTTTTGATCACACTCTAGCCGTGGAGGTGACTGTTGTGACGGTGTTGTGCACATGGAGCACTTACATTGGTGTTTTGTTAATATGCAGAAGGATAGAAGCTTTGATCCATCAGATTTTCTTTTTCTATATAATATTTTGATATCTCTTCTGCAGGATGCATCTCTTTATCTCTTATACTCATCTGCATGTTCCTGGATAGTTTTTCCTTTCATTGGCAAGTATGGGGCCTTAGTTTAGAGTAAGAGGAGGAATCATGGTTAAAAAATTTTTGATATATTGCATTCAAAAAATTTCTTATTGAATAAAAGTAAATAGGGTTTTTTCTCCCATAAACACCTCTAATTTTAACTATTTGTCACATTGCTGCCACTTTTAGGGAGTTTTTTTTTTTTCTAATTTTCTGGTTCAAGACCTAGAATTTTGTAAACGGTTAACAATCTCTCACCATAATATGTGAAAGTTATGTTGTTAGATTGAAAACCACAGTCCATATTAATTAATGAAAAAACAAAGCTCTTAATAAATACAAGAATTTGGTGGTTATGGGTAGAAGTAACCCTAATATTTTTTTTACTAAACAAATATAAAGAAAATTCAAACTTAATGTAATATTGGTGTGACACTGTCGACGTTACACTAATTATAAGTGTCCAACTGAAAATGCCTAAAAAAAGTGCCGTAAGGTGAAAAATGATTTGAAAGATATCGTTGTTTTGGGGGGGGGGGCATGCAATCATCCATTACATGCTTCCCTTTTTATTGGTGTTTCCTCTGAAAAAGGTTTCTGACAATTGACAATGCATTGTCTAGAATTCTTCGCACATTTCCTTCAGACAAATGGTTTTATCCTTTCAGCATGATTTTCTCCTGTATGTTGTCCCAAAAAAATTACATTTAGATTGTATAGTTTCCCAAATATTTGTCAATCTAAGTTTGAAAGATAGTCTAACTTGGAAAGTCCAATGCACACAGCTATGAGCTTTTCAGTTCCATTTCACCATTTGCATTATGATATTGCTACAAGGAAGTAATGAATATGTATGCAATAAATGAATGGGTTGTGAAAATTAACTGTACTTCATAAAATGAATGCGAGAAATGAAATCTGTACTTCAGAATTCGAGGTAAGGTTTTTTCCTCCATGTACACGTATACGGTAAAAATAAAGGCCTGGGCACTCCTTCCAAGATGACTGCCTGTTGGTAGCTGTTACTTGAAGGATTTCATCTTGTAGCGGGCTTATAGCTTCATATTTTTATCATTGTAGAAGCACATCCTCGAGGAAGTTATGAAAAGGCAAGGCTTCGTTTTGCACATGCAGAGACCGTTGTTCCATTTTCATGTCTGCTTGGGCTGTTTCAAGAAGGGGCTGGTATGTTTGCCTCCATGAGTGTCCTCTCATTTCCTTTCTTTTTGACAATTTACATAGATGCTGTAATATCGGACATGAATGTGAGCATTCTGTAAGGCGAATAAACTACTATTCATCTCCCTTTATGACTGCTTTCTCTCCTGAATTGGCTTTTGTCTGGATTACTACAGAACATGAGATGATTCAAAGAGAACAGCCTTTGAAACTGCTTCCATGGCCTCCCAAAAAAAGAAGTTGGAAGGGCAGTATGATAGCTCCATTTGCAGGAAACAATATGCTGGTATTGTATAGTTGTCCAGCTAATAGTCCAAGCAAGTACTATGTGCAAGTGCTGCACAATGAACATCCCATCCGTACGCCGGTAAGCTTCAACTGCTTATAAAATTGAAATATGCTGACCATTGCAAACATTAAAAAAAAAATCTGAATAAGGACATGTTATATTTGTTAGCTCACTGTGTTGTCTTCGTCCATTCATTTTATGTGGTGGATTAAATAATTATTTTAATTTCTCTATTTAATCTGCACAATGCTTGGATTTTATAAAAAAAATCATCCTGATATGCGATAGATGTGGGTTTCCTTTTTCTATTCTGTCCCCTATTGTTGAAAATTTCGTAGATGCCTTGGCTCTACTATGACCTGCATAGTCTTGTTTCATTTAGGCCGTCAAATCTCATGCTAGTGAAGTACTTGAGTTTCAATTACCTTGTTCAAAAGCAAGCAAGCTGCAATTAAGTATGATCTCGTACAAAGACCATGAGTAAAATTTGAAATCCATGCAAGTTTTGAAGAATAAGCTTTTTCCAGGAAAAAAAAATGAACTTTGAGATCTTCCCTTATCTAAATTTGATATCTATTTTGGTCCCTCACACATGGCGAAAGGGATGTACAAAGATTGTTCTGAACTTCAAAACCTGGTTTGTACAGTCTCCACCATTAAATACTGTGGTTTTTGTAAATTCTGAGAAAAAGGATTTGCAGTATCACTTCAGTTTAGCACTTGCTGCAGTATTACTGATTTTTCTTACACATTTAAATAGCCACTCCTTGCTCTAACAATAAGCATAATCCAAGTCCTTCAAAATCCACTTATGTTCACTCAACTCCCCCTAGTGTCTTCATTGCTGTCATGCTTGTACTAAAACAAAGCTCTGATTCTCATGCTTTGTTGCATTACCCTGTTCTCACCCTCGGTTTCCTTGTCAGTTGTTGACGATTGTCTCTCTCTTTTGGTCACTAACTCTTTAGAGCACTTGGCAAGCAGTTGCTTTTTTTGGTTGGAAATTATTGGCAATAGCGTTTCAATGAATTTGGAAGAGTACAACTCTACCTATCTTCCCTTTCTTTTCATTATATAAGAATAAGAAAATTAATACAATGGAGAAGGAGATTCAAGATAAAGGAACACAATAATAACATATCAATCCTCCATTGATTTACCTCAATTATATCCTTGCCTAATTTTCTGTTTTTTTCAAAACTCCCCCTTAAGTTGGTATATTAAATGTCATTTAAACCTAGCTTGAAACAAATAAACTTCAGATAAATGCCATTACGAGATTTATATTAGCAAGTTGGTCTCCAGATCATCTACTATTTTGTCTCAAACAAAATGGCAATTACTTTTAATGTTCTTGATCCTCTTATAAAATACTGGGTGGGATGTGATGTTTAATGTATCTTGATTATCACAAAATAATAAAATAGGAGTAGGTGAAAATCCAATTTCCTAAAGAAAATATTATAGCCATGTACACTCATTAATTTGGGCCATTGCCTGTATCCTACTTCTCTAATTGATCTTGTTGCCACTGTTTGTTGTTTTCTTTTTCATGAAACAAGGTCATTGCTAAGGAATATACAATACCCTAGAAAAAATCGTCTATTTGAAGGAGATCCTACTAAGTATGCATCTTTGTGTCCTTGTAATTGTAGACATTCATTTGATCAGCGTAATATTCAAAGTCCTGGAGTCTTCTTTATATATTTTATAAGGATCATAACAATATCCGAATGGGGAATTCTAGGAACTTTTAGTAATTAACTCGCCAGATTGATTGCACTTGAAATATCAAGTTTAGTAATAGTATGATAATTTAGTTTTTCAACTAGCCAATAATATTGACCTGAATCTTCACACAATTTTCCTTTATCCTTTAGAAACTTTAGATTAGGGTCCATGGGAGTGTTCATCAGATGAATACAAAGAAGAGCAATTTTCTTCAATAGATCAAGTACATACTTCCATTTACACATAGTTAAAACTTTTAGATATCTAGCAGTTGCTATTCCTAAAAACTAATAAAGTTTAGCTAAGTCTTTTGTTTGAAATTGTTATTGTAGAAAATATTTTGGATGCTTGATCCCATCTACATTATTTTCAGTAATAACTATATCATTGACATAAAACTTAAGGTTACTATAGCTCATATTCTTCCATAAGTGAAATACCGTGTGGTTCTTTTGACAACCTATGGGCCGAATTCAAGGATGACTTTTGGAGTATTCACAAACTATGTTCTGGATGACTACTTTAGTCCATAAGAAGCTTTCAATTTGCAAACACAATTCCGATACGTCCCTAAACTAACAAACCCTAGAGATTGCTTCATATAAAATTTATCGAGCATCTCACCATTAAGAATTACATTCTTGATATCTAATTGAAATAGAGTACAATCAAGGTTAGCAACAACGAAAATAAGAACCCAAATAGAGGACATTTTAGCAACATATGAGAAAGTCTCATTATTGTTAAAATCATAGGTTTGTGTATAGCTTTTAACAACCAGTCGTGCTTTTAAGAAGTCACTGAGACATCTCAATTGATTAGAGGTATAAAAACTCACTTGCAACAAATGGTCTGTGAGCCACATGGTAAAGGTATCATTCACGTGCAGCTGCAATTTCTATTCCATATCTTCCCTCCACCTAGGATTAGATAACGTATCTGTGATATGAAATAAGTAATGGACAACGATAACAAATAAACAGAGGTATATTGGTTAATAGGATGTTGTGTGGCACATGAATGTTTACCTTTGCAAAAGGCAATGGGTTGAGACTGAGAATCTATATTTCTAGATTCCTAGATAGCAAAGAGATTAGAGGAGGCATAATAGTGTTGTCGTTGAGTATAAACTTTTAGAGGTTTAGATAATCATGGTGGTTTTTGTAAGGGCAATACTAGACATGTTGGTCCTTGAGAGGAGAAGAGCTAGATGTGGATGTAGGTACTCCCGAGGTTTGAAGAGGATATACCAATAGGAAAGTAGGAAATAGATATCAGAACATAATGTTCCACATAGACGATATTGAGGAATATATTGTGGATTCATCAAAAGTAACATCAGTGCTTACAGAGTAGTTTTTGACTGTAGGATTATAAGATCGGTAATCTTTTTGTATATTGTGTAGCCAAGAATGGCACATTTGGTAGTCTAAAGATTTGGTTTGTTAGAGCCATCCTAAACATATGAACATAATAGAGATAGCTAAAAATCCTAATAGGCAATGAAAAGAGTGGTGAGGAGGGGAAAAGGAAAGAAAGAAGTGAGGCTCCATCAAAAAACAGATGACAGCATATGATT
The DNA here is from genome assembly GCA_025585075.1 of Nepenthes mirabilis. NCBI lineage: Eukaryota > Viridiplantae > Streptophyta > Magnoliopsida > Caryophyllales > Nepenthaceae > Nepenthes > Nepenthes mirabilis. Next base: position 11,921 of record JAODPA010039153.1, on the reverse strand, counting down.
TATAACACAACATGCAGTGAAGATGGAGTCACTTCAAAACTGTTTGAGAACATGCATATGAGTTGTGACCTTAAGGGCTCTAGTAAGTTCCAACAAGCAATGATTTTTTCATTTAACAACATCATTTTGTTGAGTATGTACACACAAAATATAATGAAGAATCTTTAAAAGAGATTAGGATGTAAAAGTGGACTAATATTCTTTGGCATTATTAGAGCTATAAATATAATTTTTTGTATTTAAACAGAGTTTTGATTTGACTTTAAATAGAGTTTTGATTTGACCCTAAACAAATAGAAGATAGAAAGTAACTTTGAGTGACTTTTCATAAAAAAATTCTGAGTCATACAAGATAAATTATCTACAAAAGTGATAAAATACTAAAATTTGTTACTAAAAATATAAATTTGTCCCTATCCCTTGAAGGGGATCAACTTAAATGGTTTAGAAGTACGACTTACATTTCTATGAGGAAATTACATATGGTAATATTTGCTAAATTGATAAGCTTCACTTGGAAGAAACAATACAGACTGAAGATTCTGAAATTGACTCTTTAAATAGGCATGAGAGATTTTCACTAAATAGGCTTGTTTTGCAGAACTACTTGGTTTTCTATGTGAATCCCAACAATAACAGGTAGAATGAGCGATGTGGTTATAGTGAGTAGATCTTCTTTATGACTTCTACGTGACCACTGCCTCTTCAGTCATGGCCATCATGTGAAAAACGGCCTCTAGAATCTCGGTCTCTTCTACTAGCACATTATCCTTGAGATGAACTAAAACTACCACAAGTGACAAACACATAGCAGCTTCCACTACGAGAGTTATTTGAGAGAGTAGAGTGTCCAACATGTGAGATTCTTCTAAATTATTTAATCGTTCTTGCCCTTAACATTTGTGCACGGACTGCCTCAAAGTTAGATGAATGACTAAGGAGGACTTTACAATATCAATATCATCTTGAGGTTAGAACCAAATGTGAGGCTTTAGTCAATTTAATTGCAAAGACCTACTATTGTTTCTTTCCACAACTCCTTGCGCCATTTTGAAGAGGTGAAGGAGACATAATCTCAAGTCTAAGCTAATATTTAAAGTTTTTGGGCTCAGCTGTTTTTAAGAAGTCCGGCTGGTATTTGACCCAGTAGCTCAGTAGTTAACCACTCCCACATTGCCTTTTTTCTGCTTAGAAATGTGGATCTACAGCCTATTACTATTTTATATTCACAGCTGGTCTGTTTTAAACCATCCCACAATTTAGCAATTGTTCCAGTTGAAACATTGCCCAATCTTTTAACTGATATCCCAAATCGGTTCTTACAAGAGTGGGGAATCAAATTATATTTTTGGGCTTTGAGCAGTCTCTGCATTTCTAGCAGAACTTGTCATTCAATTGCATGGCATTTAAAATAAAAAATGGCAGTAAAATGCTCGATATTCTCATACCATAGGATTTGTGGAGAATTAGATATATTGAATTGTACCCTATATTACAAGGCACTTGGAATGCATTGTGGAATTATGGAATGTATTCAAGGAGTTTAAAAGTGTTATAGAGAAGCAAAGTGGCCACTACATCAATATGTTGTGGTCCAATTAAGGAGATGAATACACTTCGATGCTTTTATGAAATTTTCTATGAAATTTTGCAAAAGTGTATGGAATTATACATTGTGTTTTACCATCCTATACGTCCTAATTGAATGAAGTTTTCAAAAGGAAATATAGGACCATTCTTGACATAGTTCGAAGCATGTTGAAAGGCATAGTTGTCTAGAGAATTTTGGGTTGAAACGGTCACTTGTGTGGTTTATTTACTAAAACGGTATCCAACAAGAAGTGTTCCAATGATGACAGCTGAAGAGGCATGGAGTTTTTCCAAGCCTAGTGTCGGGCATCATAGAGTGTTGGGATGTATTTCGTGTAACGAGAGGCTGAAAGGAAGAAACTTGATGACAAATGTGAGGAATGTATTTTTCTTGGTTACGATAATAGAACCATGAATTGTAAGTCGTATAATCCTCTCACTAAATATGTTGTCATGAGTAGATACGTGATTTTTGAAGAGGATAATAAGTGAATTTGGAGCAAAAAGTAGATCAAAAAAGTATAAATCTTATTCTTGAAAAGGAAGAACCAAGTGAGTGAGTAAAGCCATAAGAGAGCTAAATCCTCCACCCGGTTCCCCAGTGTTCGAAAGGAGTGTTATTCATTTTCGATCTAGATCATCATCTACCTAGTGAAGTGTTTGTTCATCATCTTCATCATCGGAGGCTCGGTCACGGAAGACAAGGAGTTTGCCAAAAAGTTATGATGCCACTTAGGTTGACTACAATAATCTTAACTTGTTTTGTTTCTTTGGAGGATATGATCCATTTACTTTTGCAGAAGCTGTCCAAGAATAGCAGTAAATAAAAGCCATGGATGAAGAGATCGAGGCAATAGGGAAAAAAAAGCACATGAGAACTCATCATTTTGTCGAAAACCCAGAAAGCTATTAGTATAAAGTGGATTAACAAAACAAAGAAAAGTGCAAGTGGTGAAGTGTAAGGATTCAAGGTGAGGTAGGTTATGGATAAAGATCCTAAATTAATTGGGTTTAATGGGGGATGTTGAATGTTAATTCCAATTAATTACGAAATTTAAAATTTAAAATTTGATTAGGTATATTAAATGTGTTTTATTGTATTGTCCCTATGAGTTTCAATTGAATTTGTCTTGCAATTTGAATTTGAAATTTGATAGGCTCAGATTTAGTGCTATATTAATAACGTCATGTGTAATGAAACATCATGGAATTGAATACCTTTGAATAAAAATTCTGAGTTTCTTCTCTATCTTTACCATCCTATCCTCAACTTTTTTCTATTTTGTATGGAATTTTCTGTCACTAACTCATCGCGTGGTTGTTTTTAGATTCTTCAAATTAATATAGGAGTTTTATTGAATGACTATTATGGTAGGATTTCCCAAGAAAGATATGGTAGGACTATACTTGGTCTGTTTTTTTTATTAATGTTCATGATAATCTAGCCCTATAGTATATGTAGGTGTGTGTAATCGTTCATCTTGATTTCCAAGCCCATGAGTGGGTCTGATATATAAAGTTACAAATGTCAGGTTAGCTGATTTTACTGGAATCCGGTTGAAGGTTTATTATGGCAATACCCTAAAATCCCATATGAGGAATTTGAAGAGTTATGCTTCATGTTATAAGTATCTAAGTAATTATTAACAACCAGAGCTCTTCCTTTTTCTCGGACTTGAAATTGGATGAAGGGCTTGAGGGGACATGCTTGTGGGGCTGGTGGCATGCAGGCATTTTGCCTATTTTTGAGCCCTGTGAAGTGTTGCCAAAGTGGACACAAGCCGGATGAACCATTTAGCCGAGAAAAATCATAAACCAGAATAGAAGAGGTTGCCCCACCCATAAGTAAATATTTTGTATTAGCCTTATTGGACCTTATAGGCACCTGAATCATACATTGAAAATTCAAGGAGTTTGTTTGGGGGGCACAGTCGGGAGGCCAATAGCCTGCTCGGGTGGGGCATTACAATTATAGGTCAGGCTTGTCTTGCATAACAATCCATTCTTGTCATAGTGATTGAAGAAAGCAATACAGCTTACCCTTCTAAAGAGTTGTCGACTTATCCATTCTTATATTCATTTTTGTTTCTAACATTCGGTGCTGAACTTCATGAGCAGGGTTGCAATGGTTCTGATTTTTGTTCCTTTGAAGTTTTCAAGGTAATTCTGTTCAGCTACATGTCCTGAAATTCAAAACATTGATGCACGGATGAAAATACCAGTATCGGTTATAATTATATCAGTATTGGACATATTAAACAACATACATTAATACGTGATACGACGGAAGAAAAAATTTTCTATAAATCATACGTTGATGGGGCTATGTTTGCTAATATATTACTTATATAGTAATATGTTGCGATATTAAAAAATATCAGTGTCGGAAAGGAGGGGAATATTTACATTAGTGATTTGGTGTCGTACCTATCTCTGAAACTTGTCTGTTCTTTACTTTCAGCAAAGCATGGCACATCATCTGGAAGACAACTTCAATGCCATTTGCAATGTGAAGAGTTGTAGCTGTGATGATGCGCAACCAGAGCTTAAGCCTAAACCCAATGAAGAGTGTTAGCGATTATTTACTTCCCAGAGAGAAGACTACCTAAATTTGTTCCCCTCAATTCTTCATTTTATGGGCAACTCTGTTTAACATCCAGCCACGGGAAGCTGGTTTATCTAGCAAAGCTTTCTTTACACTGTAAGCCCACAGCTTATTTAGAAGCATGATAGTTGCTGCACTTAGTCACTTAGATTGCAGTGTTATTATCTTTCTTGTTTGAGCTAAAGAGTGTCCAATTAGCTGTGCAGCAGTTTAATATACCGGCTTAACGTGTTAGGTGTTCATTCATCATGCGCGTTGTCGTTCTCCATTCACCGACCAAAGAGAATTTGCAAATCAAGCGCACTTTATGTCTTAACTTCTACATCTGTGAACTCTTATCTTTCATTGCCTTTTCATATTCTTCTTATTGGAGGAGGCTCAATTGGGTCAGCAAAGAGTTTCATCACAGATAAAATATAATGGAAACAGAGTGGCTCGATTCGATGAGTCTTTTGGTTAGCCATCGGGCCTTTGAGAGCTTAAACGTGGCATATGGTATATTTTTGGCACGCTTATGTGTTGCCGAATGAGCAACAAGTATAAAATAGTTATACTTTGATTTATTATCGAAATACACTTTGATAATATTTTTGGCACGCTCATAGAAGTTATTATATTTTCGAGTCATTGAAATAATCTCTTATATAATATAAGATAAGTCGTATTTAATACATCTAAAGTAATTGGACTCCTCTCTAGACAGTATAATTTTTTTTTATTGTCATTTTTAAGAAATGTATTTGAGTTGATTGGTTAGTGAAATGTGTAAATATTGTATCTTTTTTAATAATTAGTTAACATGAAAGAGTGAAATGATAATCCAAAAGTATTTGTAAAATATTTCCAACGTTCCCGAAACACAATCTTGGCAACAACCTTAGCGGTTACATTGAAATTGGTAGAAAAATGCTCAATCATAGATTTATTATTATAATATAGTGAAAATTCTGATAAAAAAAATTA
>JAODPA010039152.1:0-12091 GCA_025585075.1 Nepenthes mirabilis | reverse complement strand
ATATATATATATATTTGTGTGTGTGTGTGTATGAAAAAAGGATCAACTCCACCAAGGTTCAAAGCGGGCAAGGAGCAAAAACCCCACCAAGGCAGCCAAACCACACCAACCGAACAAAGCCATCCAGCGACATAAAGCTATTCGCCCATCACCAGCAAACCGTCGCCGAAACAAAACAACCATCAAAATACCCCAAGCCGAGGCAGATAGCCAACGACCAATCCACTCCAGCAGTTCCCAGAAGACCTTTATATATATTCCAGCGAAGCAGGAAGGAGCGATCCACCCCCCTGGAAGTGTCAAGATAGGCTTTCAGCTTGTTACGGACAACAATAAAAATATGAGAATATAAAAGGGTGGTGTTCTGGGTAGGAGAATTTTGAAAGATGTGATTGTTGTGCTCCTTCCAAAGAAAATAGACTTTGCCCGCAAGTATTAGATGTTTAGAATGGGCTAGCAAATTTTTTCCTTTCCATTTATTAGCAGCCCAAAGGATATTCTTGGACCATTCAGGATAAGGCTAGTGGATACTAACCCATCGCCGGAGAATGTACCACAAGGAATACGAATAGGGACAAGAGAAAAAAAGGTGGCCATGGTCTTCATCCCCCGTATTGCAAAATGTGCATTTGGTAGAGAGGATGGGGATGCCACGAATTTGATCAAGAGTGTTGAGTCTGCATCTAATGGCCATCCAGAGGGTGAAAGCATGGGCAGAAATGTGGAGGGGACCCCATATCAGGGGGGCCCATGGCATTTTCTCCTTTGGAGGATGGAATAGGTAATAGGTAGAACTGCTCAAAATCTGACCATCAGCCGATGTCGTCCAGCGAACAACATCCCTGATCCTAGTATTAGGGGGATAGGGGGCATGTGTTCCATGAGAAGGGAGACTTCCATATCAAACGGGTTAGGCCTGGCCCATCGGTCACTCCGAATAATATCTTTGACCTTCGCGTCCCAAGGCAAGCCTGAGACCATCCGGGTCTAATCAATGCTCATATCACATGGGGGGCCTAGAGGGTGTAGTTGTCAAGCTATAAAATGGTATCAGTACCATCCCCAATTGAGTATTTCGTATGGAGACGCATGAAAGGACGTAACTTTATAATTTTCCTCCAGCACCAAGACGCTAATTCTGGTACTTTTAGGGTCCAAATACAATGGTCCTTAATCCTGTGCACATGAACTCATAAAGACTATGCCAAGCCAGAGTCCTTAGTAATAATGAGCCATAGCAGTTTACAGATTAGAGATTTATTCTGGGCTTGCAAGTTTTTTAACCCCAGGCCGCCTTTCCTCTTTGGATAGCATATGTCAACCCACGTAACCTTAGCAATTGCCTTCCCATCAATAACACCATGCCACAGAAATCTTCAAATGTGGCTTTCGATGATTTTAAGGACGGACTTGGGTAGAATGAAAATAGAAGCCCAGTACAAGTGGATGGATGTAAGAATGGATGAAACAAGCTGAAGACGCCCGCCAACCAATAGCCAATGATTCTTCCAAGACGAGATCTACCGAATGACTTTTCCTATGAGAGGCTTGCAGTGCAAGACTGAGAGTCTAGAAGTGATCAGTGGGACCCCGAGGTATTTCATAGGAAATTTGCATTCGTTAAAGCCCATTGTGCCAGAGATTTCCTTTTTGAAGTTAGTATCCTTTGCGCAGATGAAGATATCACTCTTATTTTTGCTTGCAAACAGGCCAGATACAAATCGAAACACCTCAAGACATTCCTGTAGGATTCGAATGGAGTTGACATCAACTCGGGAGAAGAGAAGCAAATTGTCCGCAAAGGTAAGCATAACAGTTTGAGTATTTTCACATCGCCGATGAAACTGAAACCACTCATTTCGTCTGGCCTTTATCTCAATAATTCCATTCAACACTTCCATGTCGAGCACAAACAAGTAAGGGGATAAAGGGTTACCTTGACGAAGACCCTTACCACCTTTAAAAAAATCGACTAATTCCCCATTAATATTAGCCGAAAAGAAAGGGGTGGTAATGCATTGACTAATCCACCCAACGAGTTGAGAAGGAAATCCCATCAAGATCAGGATATGGATGATAAAATCCCAGTGGACGGAATCATAAGCTTTCATGAGATCAATTTTCAGAGCACAGCGAGGGGAACCATGTCTCAAATGATAGTTGTGCAGCAGCTTTTGAGCCAGGAGAATGTTGTCACTAATTTGACAGCCTTCAACAAAAGCTGTTTGGCAGGTGTCCACCAGGTGAGGAAGGGTCATCTTAAGGCAGTTAGCAATAATCTTCGAGATAGCCTTGTAAATGACATTACAGTAGGAGATTGGCCTGTAGTCAGTCACCGAGCGAGGAGTCTGAACCTTGGGGATAAGACTGATGATGGTAGTGTTGATCTGTTTGAGAAGCTTTCCGTGATGAAAGAAATCATGAATAGCTTCAGTTACAGCTGGACCAACAATTTCCCATGCATCTTTAAAAAAAATCTCTTTTTCTTTGTACTTTTCTGTTTTCCCGCCTTGCTCCGCTTTAGCGTGACGTCAAAAAAAAAGAGAGAGGGGGTATCTATCTTGCCGTCACACGGTGGGCTTCATCCTCCTGCTCGGACGTATGTGTGGCTGCACGGAATCTGACTTCCCTCCATTACCTGAATGGCGCAAATTTGGGAGGCTACTGATACTTTGATTGGCTGTTTGATCGGGCTGCTCTCTTGGCTGGGGAGGATACTTTCTTAGCAGGACTGGCCGGCCTGCTAGGTTATTTAGATGCTTTAATCTACAGGTGTGGCTTCTCTACATTGACTAGTATGCTATCCTGCCGACGCACGGTCGGCTACTTTCTCCTGCTCATACGATCTTGCTGGTTTGTACGCTATTCTTACTAGTCTGTGTGGTGACCGATCTCCTGCCGTTGCATGAGTGGCTTCATCCTTCTAGTTTGTGTTTGACGTATGCTGTCAATCTGATGTTTAGATGACTGAATAGGAGACATTACTCTATGATGTTTTGATTATATTTTTGTTTTTTTTGTTTTCATGATTTGTATCATAGTGCATCGGGGTTGCTCTGCTACTATATTCTATCTCCAAGTTTTGGAATAGAATATAGGTGTTGTATTTTTCTTTATTTTCTTTTTAATACAATTTAATTACTTACCAAAAAAAAATCTTTAAAGAACTTGGAAGATAACCCATCAGGCCCAGGGGCACGAAAATCGCAAATAAAGAAGATGGTCTTCTTGATCTCCTCTTCACTGACCTGGGCAGTGAGGCATCAGCTTGCTAACATCGTTCTGCTCTAGCCGCTTCAAACCATCCACAAAACCCACCCGCAAGGAACATGAAGGGGGCAGTCGGGAAGGAACGAGTGAAGACTCCAAGAGACCGGCCTTGGCCGGCGCCATCGTGGGTTTAGGCATACTGCAACCCAAGGACTGCAAATTTCAAATTTGAAATTTGAAAAAGCAAGAGAGAAGGAAGAGCTTCTCTCTCTAGTTCCATTAAGGGTGTTTTTTTACTTATATTAACTTAATTACTCATCTTTATTATGTTCCAAAAACCGGTACCTTACACCATATTTTCCAATTTCAGAATTGTATTTGCTGAAATGATGTCGTAATGTTATAGCAAAAGAATTGAGTATTGGACCAATAATACTCCAAGATGGCAGCAAAGGATTTCAGCAATTGAACGAAGAGCCAGGTGCACTTGCCTTAACTAATTTATCAAAAAATCTTTACCCTATTCAGTTGATGAATTTCTGAATTGCTTCCTTTCCTCCACCTAACTCTTCCTCGCGGTTCTCACTGCTCCTTCCTCTCTCGTTATCCTTAACTAATCGAAGTGTGCTGATGCTGAATCAACCATAGTTGCTTGTCTCGCTGCCCGCTCTCGGTTGATGCAGAATCGTGGCCGCTGTCCCGACGTGAGTCACCTTTAAATTTGTTGAATCATCTCCTGAAGGTTTGCTGAATCGGCTTCTTGATTTAGCTTCTGGAAGATGGATTGCTGAAGCCTGCTGCTGCCCGGCTTTGTGGTGTCGTGGAGCTGCCCCATGAGCTTATCAATTGCTGGTGTTTTGCTGCCACAGTTTTATTAAATGTTAGTGGCTCCTAACTGAGATTTATGCTGATGTCCTCCATCCTTCTGCTGCGTTTGCTTGTTGTCGTGTGCTGTTGTGGCAGCTATATGTATTAATCTGCTGTTGCCCCAAGTGCCAACTTATCAGATTTGGCTGCCCGGTTTCTGAATTATCAAATTAATATACTGCTGCCGAGCTGCTGATGCAGCTGCTTGCCGGTGCCCCATTCTCCCACAAGATTGACTAGATTTTCTTAGTGTTGCTGCCTGGAGTCCCCAGCTGAATTATCAGCACATAAATATATATTACAGCTGCCCGGGCCCCTAAAATCATCTCAGCTATTAATAAATTCAAGCCCCTTTACTGAATTATACATATATAAATATATATATCTATGCTAGTGCCCGGGTGCTATTTGGCCGACCGAATTTAATTCAGTTACTATTTGGTTGAAATTTCGGCAATCGAACTATCCTATTGTTATCCCAAAATTAATTCGATTATCATTTGGATCAAATTTCAATGGCTGAATTGTCTTTTTATTAACCATAATTAGATCGGTTGTTATTCGAATCCATTGGATAATTTTTCGTACTACCGTGTGGGTCCTGGGGTGAATCTCTAGCTTCCGACTTTATAACCTAACCAGCATAATAAATATCGATTCGAAATCTTTAAACTAATAAAAGTCTCTAAATTCATGTATTTTAATTTTTATAATTCCCGGATGTCAGATTTTTCTGTGTCCTTTGACCTCAATTAATTATAATTTGTTTAATCGGCATATCTCGAGCTTTACAATACTGTAATAGACCAACTTTTCTGACTAAAATCCGGTAGAATTTTGACAGTAAAACGATCGTCAAACTAATACAACCTGTATAAATATCCCTGTACAACTAAAAATATAACCACACATTACAATACAGTATCCAAAAATAGCCACAACAAACATGTGGCATAAACGTCATATCCTGGGTATAATGTTGGCACAAATAAAATACCACTAGGTCCCTAAATAAACCATAAATACCAGCAGAAGCATATACATCCATCATAAATAGCGAAAACTAAACTACGCATATATTATCATCATCATCACATATATCGATATACATAACCATCTCAAAATAATACAAAATATTTTATCAGATACAAAATCACAAAACTAAGTCTAAAAGGCTCTTCCATCAAGATCTACAGCTTAGCTAGCTCCTAAGCTTTACTCGATTTTATCGGGTATAGAGGCGTACTCATCTGGAGGAAAGAAAGTAGTAAGGATGAGTCAAATGTTCAATAAGTGTAATATATTCAAAGACAGTAAATGATATACACAATATCAAGTAGAAGAATGATATAAAAATATAATGAAGGTGTGTAAATATGAAATATGATCAAATATAATTTTCGGAATACATTTATCTTTTCTATTTCATTTATCCTTTCTTTAGATTCCAAAACATGTATAAACTTTTTTACTTTGCGGATTAGAGCTAGTAGGCCCTATAAACTAACAAAATAATCAAATTAAAGAAAGGAATTTGTATGTCCCCACACATTTTAAGGCGCTAACCACGAATCTTTAATTTAATATTCCGTGGTAGACGGTATACCTTTCACCTAATATATATGACCAGAAAGCAAATAACAAATACACTACTAGAGTATCCCCCATGGTCCAAGAGCAATTTTTTGATTTACCATAATAATATCCTAAGGTATATTAGGGAATACTACATCTGAGATATAAATCCTTGGTCTAGACTCTTAATCACTTATTCTTAGGGGAAGGTTCCACCAGAAACTTATACAAAAGATCTCACTCCATGGAGAATGAATCATCAGACATAACAAACTATGAAATTCCTTTCAGATACTTTGCATAACTTTCATAATTCATAATATGGATATAGATAATTATTTTCTTATGAGTTCATATCTTCACATGTTTTCAATTATATACATAAATAAATATAAAACTTAGAACATGTAAGAAGTTCTTATCACTATGAGGCAAACATAACTTTAGAGCTTTTGGATAACAAATACCTACATAATTGCATGTAATATAATTTTCGGAGCATATACACGGTAACATATATACTGTACATATGGAAAAATATATCAAATCACGTCCGATAATACTTTCAGAACCCGTAAAATAATATATATAAAATATTTATGAGCAAATACCAAATATTCAGAGTACTTACGTCCATAAAATTAGAGTTATGAATTTCTAAAGTTAAATCATGTACAAATTATAAATAATTCGGGTAAAATTCAAAGGGCATGAGTTACATAATACCGTACAAAACTACCAAATCGAATATCCAATTGACAAATTAACATATTCAAGGTATAGATAATGATTTTCTAAAGCCAATTTATGCAAAACTCAAAAAATAAATAGGTAAAAGCATCCAGGAACGGGTTAGGGTTTCACGTATGAAAAATTGATCAAAACTAAGAAATCAGATATGAAATTCACATGTGTGTATACTCAAATCATATATAATACAAAATATAAATTTAATCAGGTATCGAAATGAGGATACCTAAAGAAAATAGAACGAAAGTGCAAAAAAATGAAAGTGAAAGGTATGAGTGTACTTATCTCGACTCGATTTATCACTTCTCTAACTGGCTTGATATTGGAATCATACTCGGGAACCTTGGTTTCTACCTTCTCTCTCTTCCTCTTCATGCTCTCTCTCTCTTCTATGTGGAAAGCCAAAAAAATGAAGCCCAAAACCCTTGCAGGCGATTTTATATCCTGGGCTAGTGCTCGAGCGCCCAGTAGGCTCTGCCAATTTTGGTTCGGGTGCTTGTGGCACCACCCGAAGCGCCAAGCGAGTGTCCCTCGCCGATACATCCTATGCTCCCGAAACCTAATTTTTTCATATAAATTAAGTCTAATCTTGATTATATTAACTTAATTATCTCCTAATTCTGATGTTAAGAAAATCGGAACCTCACAAATACTATTTTAATAATTGGCTAATTTATAAGGCACCAGATTAGCCAAAATTGAGATGAATCAACTAAGCGAGAGCTAAATTTTGATAGCTCAACTATATTTTCAAGAGCAAATTTATATATGCTGGCCGCAGCACATTAAAGAAGGGATGAGTCAGCTAATTCTATATTAAGTAAAGAGTAAAGGAAGAGGGAAAGAAATGGAGAAGTCAAGAGAGAAAAATCGCACAAAATAGAGGAAGAGAGAATAGAACCAAAGAGACCAGTTGTGCAGCTTAAGGTTCAAATTAAGTTTAAGAATTTTTTCAAGTAAGAACAATGCTACTTCCTTCAATTGTTAATTAATTATTACTATTATCTTCAAGAATTATTACTCTAATACTTAAATCCCTTACAGCTATCATGTTAGAATAGGCAAAAATCAGAATGAGAGTTCAATTTCTGCACTCTACTGATATATTAATTTTTATATACTATTTTTAATAGATTCATCCCATGAAATTTTAATTTAGAAACTTTATTAAGTTGGCTAATTTTTCATATTGCTGTACTGAAATTCTCTTTCATAAAATTGGCCGGTTCAATAAAAATAAAATCAGCTAACTGCCTTAAACCGGTTAAGAAGTAACTTACTGCTGATGCTAATTTTTTTCAGGGTTTTGAGCCAGTTCAACCCCTATAAAAATTAGTTTAGAAACTTTAATGAATCGGCTAATATGTCATGAAATTGGTGCTGAAATTCCTTTTAAAAAACTAACTGGTTTAGCTTAAGAAAAATTATATGTTACTGAACCGGCTAGATGTAGATTTTAGCATAAAAAATTAGTATGTAATGTTAAACCGGGTAAGTAAGTTATTTGGAATTTCACATCAATCGGTTCAATATCATGTGCTAATTCTAGTAATACAATAAAAAAATTTTATATGGTGAACCGGCTGCTAAACCGGTGCTAAAATTGATTGATGTACATGAACCGGTCCCTGCACCAAGGTGGCTATTCTATAAATTCAGTGTGAACCATCTGAAAAATATTGATGAATCGATCATATATGATATGTTAAGTTAGTAAATTGGTTAGACATCATATGAGCCAGTTGACCATTATGAAAACTGGCTGTTGAAATGTGAAATGAATTTGTTTTAGCAAACCAATTGAAAATTCAATATATACATATGTAAAATTAATTAGTGGAAGGTGATGAACCGGTTTTAGGTGCCCTATAAAATAATGAACCGGTCATTAATTTTTACCCATGATGGTGAACCAGCTAGGATGGTGAACCAGTTACTAAAATTGAAAAAATTTTATGAATTAGCCGAACTAGTTGATGAACCAGTTAATAGCTAAACCGGTTGATGGACCCATTAATCAATGGGTTGACGAACCGGAAACTGAGTATTGTCTTACTTAGAAATTATTCCAGCACATACAAAAATTATATGACTTTATTTTTATGCTATGCATTAATATGACTTTAGTATATATATTTATATGTCGATTTTAAGTATAAGTGGAAGCTTATATAATACTACGAAATATAATTATTTTCTCTCAGAGATGAAAAAATCAAGAAGAAGAATCAAGAATAAGTATAGAAGCTTCCACAAAGAATTTTAATAAATTAAAAAATTGAACCAATGATTTATTCAAATCGTAGTATTTTCTAACATGCCTTAAAATATTACAGCAAAAATCAAGAAATTGTCTCTAGCATCACGGGGGAATAAAAGCGGCTTTTAGGCCCTGTCTAATGGGATATAATAGGTATATATCATCTACCTCGGGGTATAATATGGATGTTACGGCTTTAGATTGTATAGACTAAATATAATCGTTTCCTCCATTATCCGCTTTATTAGTTGGTAAGGCCTATTAACTTTGATTCCTCAAATTATATAATTTTAAAAGTGCTGACAAGTAAAAAGAAAAATGTGTAAGAAAAAGAAAGTTGAATGCATCATGAAAATATTTTTTGAATATATATATATATTTACATGCATCATAAATTATATTCCTTTATATGTCTATTTTCAGTAAAATATATTTCCTTTCGAATATATTGTGTCTTACTAAGCATTTGACTTAATCTCTTACAATTTTTTACCCTTAAGATATTTCTTAGGAATTTATACCTGATGAATAAGAATAGAGATTGAAATAATAGTTATACTGTATTTAGTTTAAGTGATGATATGATTAGTTTCATTTAAGTTATGTTGTATAAACTTATAAATTTTATAAGCATCTCAAGAGTGTATTATGCTATGGTGATGTTAGTACTTCCTCAAATCCATATGGTTATATTGTATATTTTCACAAATTTTTATAAGATCAGTTTGAGATTTTAGTAGGCATTTTTTCTGATCAAAATCCGATAGCATACTGTAAGGTTCGAGATCTTCCAATCAAACAAATCATAATTGATCAAGGTCAAATGATACAGAGAAGTCCGACATTTGAGAAAAATTACTAAAAGTAAAATATATAGATTTGAAAATTTTCACCGGCTTAAGGATTTCGGTAAAAAAATTAAGAACAATAAACAGTAAAAACCCAAAAGTCAGAAACTCACCCTGAAATATCATAAAGATTTATTTAATGTAACCGACTTCAATTTTAGTTAATAAAAGATAAAACTAACGATAGAGAACTAATTCGGTTTAAAATTTCTCACTCGATTAGTAATTAAATTGGTTGATTATAAGATGAACCAATCATGCAAATTAGACCCGATTAGTTATCAAAATTAGTTCGATTGATTAGATTTAATATGAATAAAATTAGTTAAGTAAAAATTAGCACACACACCGAGGGAAATTTAGAGGTAAAATTGGGAGAAGAGAGAGAGAGGAGCACTATACGGCAGTTGTACATGGCAGCACGTGTGTATATATTTGCTGATATATTTCAGCAGGAGAGGCTTACGGTAGCCACCAGCACGCCACCCACAGCAGCACACGAAATTGGCAGCCTTCTTAAGCCAGCTGCAGTAGTCAATTAAGAGGGATGGACGGCTGTCAAATGGCTTAAGAATAGCACCAAAAACTTAGCCAAAATAATTAAGAGAAACAGCTCACAAGCTGCAATTGTGAGCTGCAGAAACTGCAGCCGAGTAGGTAATCAGAAGCAGCCAAACCAACAGCCATATTTGACTTCCACTTGGCTGGAAATTAGGGAAGAAATTAAGAGTGACACAGGCAGTACATATCAGCTAAAAATTAGCCAATAGATAAGAGACAAAAGGAAGAATAATTAGCTGTCAATTCAAGTGGTGATTCAGCAATTCATTAGCCACACGGCAGGGATTTAGGAAAAGAAATTTGAGGTGGTAGCTGAGCTGATGACTCTGCCCCTCAATTCTGAAAATTATAAGAACGTGTGAGGAGATGAGAAGAGGGATTTTAGTAAAAAAAAGAGTCGAAAATCTGGAGAGAATGGGAGAGAGAAAGAAGAAAACGTGAGAAAACAGAAGGAAGAGGAAAAATAGAGCATAAGAGCCCGAAAACAGAACTTGGGGACAGTAGCGAGTAACCAAACAAATTGGCAAGTGTACTTTGATCTCCTTCGTTCTTTGTTGTCTATCATTGATAATCCATGAAGTATTATTGATCTAATGCTTGTAAATTGTCCGAATTCAATCATAATAATCAAATTGGTCATAATGTATACTTTTAGAATTTTAAGGCTTAAAATTGCCTTTAGATAGCTTTCTGAACTTTTGCGAAATAGCCAACCAAACGATGTCCAATTGAGCTCAACATTGGTATACTGTCAGATCATTACCTTACCTAAGTCGTGACCTAATAGCTTGGAAATTCATATTGAACCGGGCCCTAAACTGGCCTCCATATCAGAACCAGTTCAGTTTCTTCAGTCTTACTGATGTGTGAACTTTTGACCCACGAACCGGTACCCAAATGGGCTGAACCGGCGGCCATGATGGCTTGACATTATTGTGATAATGCAAAGTGTATCTCTGTAAAATTTAAACCCAAACCAACCATGAACCTGCCATCAACTTAGCAATAAAAATTAGCTGCAACTGAACACTGTTAATGTAGAATCTGTGGCCACTTCCCGGGCCTACACCAGCCAAAGTTTGGCATCAACCGGCCACAAGCCCAACCAATTATTAAATTTGAGTCTTTTAGCTATTATTAGACTCCATGGACCAACCAAGAACCAGCCTTGAACTGGCCATAAAGGTCTCCGAAACAGAACTAGTCATTGGACCTTCCTGCTGAAGCAAGATATGGTAGTCTGGGAATAGACGACCGAACCGGCCATAATTCGGATGAACCGGAAGCCAGCCCAATTAATGTATAATGTACTAAGGAAGACCTACCCACTTGTGAACCTGACGGCCAATATGATTTGAAATGGGCACTAAACCGGCCCTTTTTATTGGCCTTGAACCGGCCAGTATCCTGAAAACCAATTCTAGCAGTCCGAGGAAAATGGACTGAACCAGCCCTGCACCGAAAGATTCAGGAGCCTCCCCGGCCAAGTTATTTAGTACAAGATTCAAGCTACCAACACACAAAATTGAGTCCAAAAATACCATAAATTGAATAGTGAACTGGCCTCTTGAAGAATTGGGTGTCAACACCCATATGCTGCTAAAGGATAAGCTAAATGAACCGGTTTACCCTTTTGGTTTAGACCAGCTGAACCGGCCCCTAAATTGGCCCAACCTGCATCCGCTTCAACTTAAGAATGTTAAGATGATGTTAAGATATTAGGATATTAAATTTGACCCAATTTGTATATCAAACCGACACTGAACCGATCACCCGACCAAACCGGTACCCGTCTTTGTTAATGAAATTTGAGCGTATTAATCCGGCCATTAAACTAACCATGAAATGACCACTGAAAGTGATAAATTATCCTTGTTAATGTAAGAATTTATTGTACGTAAAATAACTCTGTCCATGGAGGGATACGTGGACCACCGTTGTGAGGTTCCGGATTTGTGAACCCGATAATTAAGAGGTGATTAGTATGTTAATGATCAATACTAATCCTATGGGATGATTA
>JAODPA010039141.1:0-12091 GCA_025585075.1 Nepenthes mirabilis | reverse complement strand
AATAAAAAATCTTATAAAATATTTCAAAATTTTACCGACGGATGGAAATAATCCCCTCGGGAAGCTAACAGTCAATCTTACCGCCTAAGGAAGGGTGGCGAGATCGAACAATTATAAAAGGTCTTAGGGACACACCATAGAGACATGCTCTCTTCAGTGCTCAAATTAACACTGGCGATCTCATCTCCGAAAGAATCAAGCATCACTCTCTTTCCCACTACTCGCTCTTCGCGAACCTAGTGGCCAAAAACGTTGCTCCTCTGAAGCATACTACCAAAAGCCACTTTCCAGGAGCGCACAACCAAAAGCCACTCCACATAGAGTGCCCCCTCTAAGTCAAACTCACAAATTTCATTCCCTGCATTATTTCTAACGAATCTTGTTTTTACATTTTTCATTTCCAAAAAAGGATTTCTGACTCAATGGTCGAAGGATAAATCGGGGGGCACGTCTCGCCGTTTTCTTCTGAATTCTCTTCTTTTATTGTGGTGTGTAGGATCCAAACCAAACAGTATGAAGATTGGGACCAACGTCAACACAAATCCAAGATCCAGCTAAACTCAAATCTGTCAAAGACTCAGATACATAATGCATCACTTTTATATACCTTTTCATGTGCTTTATAAGATGTTCAATACCTTTAAAACTTTTATACTGATAATTTTTTTATTTTTTTAAAAAAAATAATTTTTTAATCATTAATTAACTTAATTTTCAGAGAGAGTCACAATATTAATGGCAAGTTGTAATTTTGACACCTCAAAACCATTAACAACATATGATATAACAGTTATAATTATTTCAAATTCCTTCATTAAAATAAAATGAAGAAAGTCATAAACTTTTAATATCAAAATAATTTTATTGTTACGTGAATTTCATCACCATTAACAAACTCGTGGGTGCGAGAGAAAAGGCTCATCTGCATATTCAACAAAGCCAGTTGGCCACGGCTATATTATTAAAAAGAAAATTCCAAAACGAACAGAATAAGAAACAGAACAAAAAAGAAACAGAATAAGTAAAAAAGCATTACTTCCTCCATAATTTGGACCTACGGCTAAAATTGATATTCATATATTTCAAATAAGAAGCATGGAACTGATGTACCACTATACGAATAATGCACATTTATAGTTGCAAACACAATACTTCAGCAGATCAAAGTTATGCAGAATGGATTATCAGACTAATCAAAAGCCCCAGAACTGATTAAGAGGGTCAATGTCATCTTCAACCTTCAATTCGAAACTCGGGATGACAACTTCATCAAATGATGATAACACCGAATCCCGAGTGCTAATGAGGATGGAGCCAGGCGATCAATTCCTTGTAGACTGTCAGTTTTGATGATTTACTTTGGGATCAGACTGACAGGATCAATTGTGATGGCATGCCAAACGTAGGTTCAGAAGGTAGCGAGAGATTGAGAAAATGGCTACCAAGCATGGCAGCTACTGAAGACATGGATGGTCTATTTGCTTCATTTCCTTGAACACATAGCAATCCTATGCGTATGCACCAAGACTCACAAGTGACTCTGACTTAAGTCCAATGGGAAAAATCAATTAGTAAGGCTTATAGGTTAAATCATGAAGATCTGCCTAAAAAGAAATAGTGTTGACTTCTACTAGCACATCAAAAGAAGAGTTCTTTTGCCAAACTCAGGGTTCTGTATATTTAAACACAGAGCTTGGTATACAAGATCATACTAAATGCTCCTGGCTTCTTTTTTTTTTTCTTTTTTACTAGATAAAAAATGCCCAATACTTTGCATGAAATGTTAGGTCTTCGACACGTTTTTTGAATGCAAAAGCTGCTGTTCCTTTGACCACTTAGAATTTCCAAAACTAAAACACCAAAGCTAAGCTATAGACATTTGACTTAATAGAAAAGGGCCCAGGCAATGCATATTTTGGAGCCATGTATCCAACACAAGTAAAATTTTTCGTTAGCTCTCATTTAAATAACATTTGTCATTCAAGCATTTCTCTCTAATAGGAAACAAGAAATCAAAAGAGTGGCTCAATAAATAAGGATCCCACATTGTTGGTTTGGAAAAGGGGAGATATATGCCACACTATATTTATATTCAATATCCTAAAAATATGAGGATGTGGATTTTTATGTTTCCTCTTCAATCCCAAAGGATACAATATAATGAATTGATATTTAATTGAGTGTTTGCACACGCACGCGTGTGCGTATCCCAAAGGATACCATACCCCTATGGACTCACGCAAATACTTAATAGGTACCAACAACTACATTGATATCAACATGAGTCTGATCCAAGTAGAAATTTAGGAGTCTAACCAGATCTCTGTTGGGAATCACTCTCGTGAAGAAATTCTTTTAATTCCGGTCAATATCGTTAGCCGAATGGACGGTCAACAGCCAGTCAATATGGTTGAGCGGCTGAAGGTCCAAGTTGACCGGTTTAGTTGAGGATTCTCAGAACAATAATAAAGACAATCAATAGGACGTTGACCAATTTAAATGGGAAGACGGTCAACAAAGTTGACCAGCTTGTTACGGCAACATAGAAGATTTGTTACGTCTGAAAGGGGTTGGTTGACCTGCCTGTTTAGGTAACCTTGGAACTTCAAGACAGCAGATCTGTCTGCTACTGCAGACATGCGCTGCCTGTTGCTACACAGGATAAACATATGCATACTTCTTGGAAACTGTGCACCAATCATGGAGCAGGGCGTGGTGATCCAGCTGCTTCTAGTCTTATGTATATTCTTATATATATGTGTGTGTATGTAAGGAGACGGTGTGAGGCCACAGAGAGTGAGTGTGTAAGAGAGCAAGAAGAAAAATAGAGAAGAGGAAGAAGGCCCAACTGTGTGTGTGTTTCCACCTCCTATTTGTAATCACTCATCTCATACATAGTGCAATTTGTGGACTTAATATCCTATGATTTTTTCTTTGATTCATAAGGGTTTTCCACGTAAATATTTTGTATCCTTTTTTTTACTTCTATTTATTCTCTTCAATTCCATTGTGCCTGTGTCGATTGGCCACCCCATTTTCAGCCAACAATCTCTATGCTGAAGCTTTGCCGCTAATAAAAAACCTCATTCTTAAACTCCAGTTCATCATATGTCGAGTATTCCTGGCCAGCCTCTTTAGAGCTATTTCTTGCCTATAAGAAAGTGTACCCTGCATTCATAACACGTTAACAAATCAAACCAAAATTTCAATCATCGGATGCAGTTGTTGCACTGTGTTGCAAAACACGATTTGTTAAACTAAACAACATCTAATGTACCTTACAAACAGAAGCAAATTAACCTCGGCCTACTGTATTGGTCTCGGAGAAGTTCTCTACTGTAGCTCTAATTGTCACAAAATCAAATTGCAATGATTCATCACTTGTAGTTTCATCCTCAGCTTCGGTAGGCACAAACAGGAGCATATACAACACGATTGAGTATTGAGGTAACAATTCAGGGAGTAACATATAGCAGAATATATCATAACACCAAATTTGGTATATGCAACATTGTAATAAAGGAATTGCATCATTCAACTTACATTCAACCGACTTCAGTGTTTTTCTTCTTTTTCTTGAGAAGCAACAGACGAAAGTGATAAGCACTACGGATATCACCATTGGGACGGTAACAATGATGACAATTTTAGATGTGTTATTGCTGTTTCCTTCAGAAGCCAATTTCCAATCCAAGTTGCAAATTAAATGCCAGAGTCTCGAAGTACATTTTCTAGGAAACGGAAGATTTTAGTTTACTCATTCACATTTTCATTTAATTTGTCAGAAGACGTATCAAGAGCATGGTTTTCTTTCCCATCTGTGCTTCTCTATTTGTTGTACGGAAAGGATTATCATCTTAGAGCATCATAACAACGCCAAAATTGACCATTTAAAACTTACGAATAAATAAATAAATAATCACTCCCATAATGGAAAGCAACACCTCACGTGCGTGGAAACTGTACTCCTTATACGAATATTGCACAACCCTCTTGTTGGGTTTTGTCACTTTTTTGTGGGTGCTTATCAAACTGAGACGTTATCGGAGATCGCACAGGATCTATACGGAGTGCTGCAAAATGGCTGCAATAGAATGGCCGAGGACTTTTGTAGAGATAAGGCCCGAGAACTTTATGCAGCAGAAGGCCGGAGGACTTGAGAGGAAAAATTCAGGAGTAGAATTTCGAGATTGCCAATTTACTCAGGAGAGCGAATTGGCCAATAGGCAAAGTAGCCAGTCAACCTCCGTTGACTGGCTAAAGGCAAAATGACCGGTCAATTTGTTGACCTGCTGAAAGAGCGCGAAATTTGCCAATTGTGCGGGATTAATCGGTATGGACAAATTTACCGGTATAACTGAAATGACCGGTACGGACAAATTTACTGGTATGACTGAAATAACCGGTATTGCAGAAATGACCGGTATGGCTGGAATGACCAGTATGCATGATTTACCGGTATGGATGGATTTACCAGTATAGTTAAAATTGACCGGTATGTAACAGCGCTAACTTTGGGGCAAAATGGCCGGCTGTGCCATTTTGCCTGATTGCACCACTTTGCCAGGTTTGGACAAAATAGCCAGTTCGCACAAATGGCCAATTTGGAGCAATCAACAAGGCAGCCAGGGGACGACCAGCCAGTTAGCAAGAGGTTGACTAGCTGAGTTTGTACAACGGAATTGGTGACAGGCCTTTTTAGAGCTGGCAATTGACTTGCAGGGTACGTGTCTGTACAGTGTAGAGTATGCGCCTCTTGTAGGGCATGTGTTTGTAGAAACTTCAGAAACTGGTGAAAATGTGGCACAAATCATCTACAAAATCAACCAGGTGAGCAAATGAAGATTTGGAACCAGGGTCATTATAAAAGGCACTAGGAGCTTCAAGCAATGTGTGCTAAGCACTAAGGGTTGTGCTAGTGGTTATGAAATCACCAAGGGGCGTCAAGCCAATAGGTGAGAAATCACCAGGAGAGTTGTGTGCCAAGCCGCATGTGTGCGGGGGTAAAACAGAGGTTACCGTCTGTAAAATGTGTGAGCAGAGAGTAACACCGTAAGAGGAACGAGAAAAGAAAAACAGTGAGATAAGAGAGAATGGGAATTTTCTTACTCTGGGTGATTATTTTTCTTATTCTCAGTCCTCAAGGGGGCTTGTGTAGCCAATGTGAGTTGCTTGTATTCTATCTCGGGGTTTTTGTAACCGATTTTATATAGTAAAATTATTCAAAATTTGTCATGTAGTTTTTACCTTCGATTGGTAAAAAGTTTTCATATTAAAAATGTTATGCATCTCTTTTGTTCGTTTGGTAGCTGGCGATAACAGGAGGTTCGGGTTTCCGTTGCGCCGGATTGGGTGAATCCGGGTTATTTGAACCCCAACACCTCTAATGACTATCCGTTTATTATAACACCTATAAAAAAAGTAATCAAAATCTAACAATATATATATAATAACATCATGGCAACATGTGAATCTTTAAAATCATAACAGAGGGGCCAATTAAAATTTGCAACCTTGTTAATTGTTTTTCTTAAGAATCTTCTAATATTTTCTCAAATGTGAGGGGCTTAAATGTGATACCTATGTGGACGCTGTAAGCTACTGTGACAAGCATCATAGAGTGGAGCTTAAACAATGCACCATAGATAATAAGAACGCTGTTTCCTTCTACATTATCAGACGAAAGACAGGACATCCAAAGCCTAAAATCTCAAAAAGCTCCTTCCATTTCTTTTGTTTGGGGACGAGATGTGACAGCACAACTTTAAAAGAAAAGATGAATGGACCCTTCAAAATTTAGGCTCTGGCTACAATCCAATTGATCTGAATGTCAAAACACAATTTACTCAATGGATGTCTGAGAACCATAACATAAGTTCTTGACATAGTAATTATTAATTGTGACATGGAGGGCATAATTTGAAGCCATTGACGTTGCAACAGACAAAAGTTCTTTGCATTATAAGGATAAGGTTGCATAGTCCAGCCCTAATCAAAGCCCATATTGGAAGCCTTATGCCGTCTAATCTCCATTGTTTTGCTATGATAGTCCAATTGACAAATTTTGGCAGGAAGTTCTTACACACATCACACTGAGGTAAGCATGAAATAATGAATTCTTTACCTGTGGCATTTCTTGTATTGGTTGACAATGGTATAGGAGATAATACTGCTGCAGGTGATGATGGCGGTGGCTGTGGTAATATTAGTAGTGTTAGAGACTTTTGTCTAATTGGCATCTTCCGTGACCATATGTTATTTTTTTATCGATGTCGGGTTGTGGGTTGTCGGTTTAAAGTTCATTCGGTCCGCCGTCCAGCCGCTCGAGCCCATCCAAAGCCTGCCCGCTCGCCAAGAGCTCGATTCCCGCTCGAGCGCAAAAACCAAAATGATGGTCGCTCGCCTTCCGCTCGATAGCCGCTCGAGCCGAAAACCAAGTAGGGTGCCCGCTTGACACACGCCCTCTGGCAGCTCGAGCGCCCGCAGGGTTTCTCACGAAACCCTATGGCCGCCCGCAGCGCGCTCGAGCCCTGCTCGAGCGACGGTCCAACGGGAAGAATTTTTGAACGCGTTTTTGGCTCAATTATAAATTCACACCTTATTTTCTTGAAACCCTAAGCATGCCACAGTCTTTGTTGACATCTTGTGAAGCCATTAAACTTGAGAAGAAAGCCTTACATGCTTCATTAATTTAGCTTCTCTTGAGAAAACCAAAAGACATAACTTTGAGCTTCATAATCTAAGGAGTTTTCTCACCATTTTTCTTTTTCTTTTTCCATTCAAACTTTCATCTTTCTACTTTCGTTGGAGACGTTGGTTCGTAAAGAATGAGATCCGATCGTGGTTGGCAATTCAAGTGGCACGAGAGGGAAGATTGACGTGAAGACCGGAAGGTGTCCGGTTTCGTTGCCGCGGGTAAATCTAAGGAGTTCCTTGGTAGGGTTCACGTGACGGAAGTAAGTCGGCTAGGTTAGCGCGTCGTTACCACCCGATCTGTAAGTTAATTTTCATAGTGCATTGCTTCCCTGGCCGTTGAAACTCGGAGTATTTTTCTCGATTACCGTGGGTATCGAGTTTTTACTTCGTCACCGAAAATCGCGTCTTTATCATTATTTCTCCATTGCTTGTAATTATTTGTATCGTGCATGCTTGTTATCTCGTTAGCATCTAGTTTTAAATATCCTTTACGTGTATTGGATATTTATTTATTTTTACTTCCACTATATTTTTCAAGGTCAAAACTTGATTGTTCACGTTAACACCAAAACATGCTTTTTCAAGTAGAACCATAAAACTTAAATATGTCAAATCTAAGATTATAGCTTGGTCCAGCAACCCTTCCTCCTTCCTTTACACTACAGCAGTTTGTGATCTGACTAATAATGTTACCGAGACTATCCAACTGCGATAAATCTGGAGTGCACTAAGTGCATATATTGTCTGAGAGCTGGAGGCATTTACTTCTCCAGTTGCAAATTCACGACGAGAATTCCCTAACTCAGCATGAGTTTGCAAGCTGCTCATCAAGTCTCCCAGTGTCTTGCATAACTGATCCGCACCAGAGGCGTTAATCAAATTTCACATGTAAAAGGTAGGTTGTCTTCCTCGACTCCGAATATAGAGCGATTCTTATATCGTAGCACACAATCATCGTATTGGAGGTCAACTGGCAAGAGTTGGACCAAAAGGAAAGAATACAGTGATAATAATGACGAACAATAATTACAAAAGGAAAAGAAGAAATGAGACACACACAATTTTACGTAAAAATCCTCTTCTGAATGTGAAAAAAAATCATAAGACACTTAATCCATAAGTTTCACTATGTAAAATTTTGATTACAGAAATCTAAAAAACAGAATACAATAGCGAAACACAACTCCTTGTATTACTCTGTTGTCTCCCAAAGTAGTAGCGAAATCAATATATATATATATGTATAGATAAATCTCCTCACAGGCGACACCTATTTTACAAGTTGATCACCGACTCTACAAGTCAATCACCTATTCTGAACTTTGCAGGTGATTTGTTACACATGGTCACTCATTTTTCCACATATTGTCTTCATGCACTTTTTATTTTGGATGTCTGAGACTGATAGCCGGTTATCCTTTAGTATAAACTATTCAGTTGTCTTCAAACCAACAGTTTGGCCGACTTCGTCCTAGCCGCCCTAGGCCAAAATCTGTCCAACCAACCTCAGCCAGCATCTGTCTTGCCATCCCCTGTAGCTCGGCCGGCCCTCATTAGTCCAGCCGGCATTCTAATCTGCCCTCCGATCTCTACAACTAATCTGCACTCTAGTCTCTACAACCTGGTTGCCCTTTAGTCACTTCGTCACATGCACAAATACTCCGATTCTCACACAAACCCTATTGGGTTTGGTCACTCCCATGTGGGTGCTCAACAAATGGAGACGTCATCGAAAGATCATATAGAATTTGTGTGTAATGCTACAAACTGGCTGCAACAAAAAGCCTGAAGACTTTATGCAGTAAAGGCCCGATGACCAGAAGAGGATTCTCCGGAGAGGAAATTTTAAAGTGAAATTTCCAAAGATGGTTTCTAGAGTCGAAATCCAGTGTGGATTTTTTGAGAGCAAAATGCCAGAGTGGCATTTTTGCAATGAAAATTCGGAGTAAATTTTAGGAGTGCTTTTGCAGAGAAGGCAAGAAACTGACGGTCGGGTAGCAGAAGCCGGTCAATGGGATGTTGACCAGCTAAGAGCAGAATCCGGTCAACAAAAAGTTGACCTGTTGAGTTTGCACAATAGAGTTGATCGTAGGCTTTTTCAGAGCATGCGTCGTCCATGTAGAGAGCAGTTGGCTTGCAGGGCACGTCTTCTAAACAATATAGAGTATGCGCCGTTTGCAAAAAGCACAGGAACTGGTGAAGGTGCAAAAATGATAGAGACGACGTGACAGATCATCTGTAAGATGGCAAGTTGAGCAGATGAGATTTGGTGGAGCCGAGTCATTATCAAGGCGCACCAGAAGCTTCAAATGAAGTTATGAGAAATCACCAAGAGCCCGTGTATTAGGCACCCGAGTAAATCCGAGTTGTTCGAACCCAACAAACCCCACACAATCTTCCGATTACTTCTCATTTGTTAGAATACCCACAAGGAAGTGATAAAAAAACCCAACACATCGAACCATTAGATTGTCTCCTTTTGGTTAGCCAGAGCAACGTAAGCTGATAAATAGAGACCTTGAGACAACTGTGGTAGCTAGAGAAGGTAACACATTCTACACATCGCAATTCCATTAACTTGATTAGGGTTTTGGCCTGCAGAAAAACTCTAAAAGCCATAGTCAATTTGGGTGTTGAAGGTTATGAAGGAAAGGAGTGTGTGTTGACTTATAGGTTACTTTTGTATCGACCATAAACCTAATTGATGTGTTGATTGATAGTACGCACGAGGGCGTACATGCATTGGACAAATCTAAGAATGTTGTAGAATGGCCCGCGATAGGCTCCTATAGTGCTCGAGTGCGCCGATTTAAGAATGGGGCCATCTAAGGAGCACATGAGGGTTATACGAGCGGGATTCTCAAATTGAATAGCGCTAGATACGCGCCGGAGGGGGTGCACGTGTGCCAATTCTAGTAAGATGGCACTCAATGCGTATCTAACGAGTGCTTGAGTATCATTCCTGATATAAATACACCTGATACAATTTTAGAATTATCACTTTATAATTTCTAAGATTTTGAGAGCCGATATTGTGAGAAAATGAAGAGAAAGAGAGAAGAAATAGGGAAGATGAAGGTTTGAGCATCTAATTGAGTTCCAAGTCATATTTTATTTTTTATCGACCTTGGATACGTTACTGTTAAAGTTAAAAATGATATTTTATCGGCATTATTTCTTCTCTTTTAACTTGTATTCATTATTATTTGGGCTCATTTATTACGAGGTGTCGTGGCCTTGTATTTATTAGAGTTTGTATAATCAAACTTATCACATGGTGGATATTTTAAACGGATAGTCTTGTGATTTTTTCCTCTCATTTGAAAAAAAAAATTTCACATAAAATCTTATAATTTTTATTATTTATAATTATTGATTTGTTGTAAGTTGTTAATTATTTTCTCATAATTTAAATAAACGATCACATTCCCAACAAGTAACATCAAGCTTTCTATGTGAGTGCTCTTATTAGTGTGGTAACGTTACTGTTTATTCAAAAATGGTGAATTGGCTAGGCAACAGTGAGAGTAGCCAGGTGAATGAGAATTAGCAGCAATCTTCAAGAGCTCATTCTATGACAGTTTTTGTGCAAATTATTATTGAATTTTAAATCATTTTTTTTATATAGATTTTACACTCAATAGACAAATCTTTAAGATTCGTGTGAGGATCGATCAAGAGTAGGCCGAGCGACGGAATTTACTGAAAGTTCGTCCTAAGTATGATCAAATAAAGACATTTTCAATAAACAAGTAGTATTTATTACTAATAGGCGCATGATGAGTGCTTATGCGCAAAAAGAACAGAATGGGCATGACTAAACGGTACTCATATGCTGTTTATCTAGTAAGGTTGTGCCTAATATACGTTTGAAAGGTATTCATAGGTCAACACTGCTATAAAGTCACTTCTAATGTTATTTTAGAGTATTCAAGATCATTTTTCAATGCAAAGAATATTGCACAAGAGAGAGAAAGGATAAAAAAAGAAGGAAAAACGTTAAGCATTCAATTAAGATTCGACTTGAATTTTGTTGTTCATCGAGGTTTGGCACAATACTCCGGTATTGATTTTTAGGATACCGTTTAGCTGTTCTTTTTTCCAGTACAGTTTTCCTTATAAATTGTTAGATATATTGGAAATTATGTTTAAACAGTTATTCACTTGAATTATAGTGAAAAGATTTTAAATTTGGTTATATTTACAACCAACACTTTTATTATAAAGGATTTATTTCGTAATTTTTTTCTTTAAATTTTAAAAATTTTTCAAATTATATATCGTTGTATAATTGGTTGTGTCTATTCATTATACTTAAATGTTTCACGGTTGATGAAAAATTTAAATTTATTCCGATATATTGATTGTGTACGAATATTTGTTGAATCCCAATAGCTATATATCTATTCTCATGAGAATGATTTATTATACCAAATGCTAGTAAACCAATTGGATTGTCGAATAATTTTACTTCTCATGGTCAATGAGAACCTCCAGAATCAGAAGTTGTGATTCAATTGGAGCAGTTGAGGATGTGAATCAAGGGGGCTGCGACGTGTGTAGCCCCTTCGATGCCGTAGGGTCATTGGATGTAAAATTCAATAGCCCACATTTAATATTAAAAAAATATTTATTTTTATATTTATTTTTTTAAAAGATAAGTAAACAAAAAAATATTTTTTTATTTTTTTTGTTTGGGACCGTTGGATTTTGCATCCAACGGCTCCCTTCCTCGTCATAGGAGCTGTGACGTCCTCCCGCACTGAAGCCCCCCATTCACGTTGAGGATGAAGTCCAGCAATTTCCTGGAAGTTGACTGGTGCAACGTCCCATGGAATCCAACGGCCCCCTTCCTTGTCGTAGGGGCTGTGATGTCCTCCCGTGCTGCAGCCCCCCGTTCACGTTGAGGATGAAGTCCAGCAATTTCCTGGAAGTTGACTGGTGCAACGTCCCATTTCCATTCCTCTTTCCGTGTTGAAAAGGGAGACTTGAGTGAGCGAGTGAGTTTCCCTTACGCCATGGCCTCGCCAGTCTTAATCATGGATTTTGACAAAACACATTTCCAGGTTCTTCGGAGGGGAAATAACTCAACCACTCCCCTGTGCCCGCCCTTGCTGCAACGATGGCTTCTTGCCCACGATCTGGTTGCCAAGTCAAACTTAGAAATGTTGAAAAGTGTGATATGATAATAAAATCATAAGAATCAATTATCAATGGTAACCGTACCGATAATGGTTAAATATCGAAGGCCAAGTTTTAAATATTTCCCTATAGCCCGAGTCATGTGCCGCTATTTAAGATTTGTGGGTGAACCGACTGTATATTATTTCTTATAGATGGAGTCAAATATTATGTTATAAACCTATTCATATTAGATAATAATATTTACTTACAA
>JAODPA010039130.1:0-12091 GCA_025585075.1 Nepenthes mirabilis | reverse complement strand
TTAGAGGACCGATATCTTCTTAATGCATCCTAAATCCAAATTTGAACAAATTCGAGTCGAGCTGTCCGTCGAATTTTGATTTTCATTCGATTAGCTTTGGGTCTTGCACACCATAATTTCAAATAAGAGGTCAGGTGACTGCGGGATTTAATCCCACCTAAAATACTCTGATACTCAAGTTAGTAATTGGCCTTCCGAAATGAGAAGGTAGATGCAACAAATGCAGTATGAATCCAGATGAGTATTTTGTGTAGGCGGGAATACACTCGTGGGATGAGTGACTTATAGGGTTGCTCGTAAAAAGCAGAACTTTCCAACCCAAACTTCGCTAAGAACTGGAAGCTGAGTGAGAGAATGCTAGAGGGCTCGAGAGAAATTAAAAACTTATGAGAGCTTGAGATCTTTAGTACGAATTTTAAAGTGTGCCTTTGAAGGGAGCTTTCATGGCCTTTTATAGCCACGACCCTGGGCTGTCTTTCTTACGCAGAAGGGCTGGATGCCCGTGCTCTGCTAAGGATTGTCGCCTTTCTTGGCGCAGGCGTGACCGTTTTCTTGCTGTATCGGTCCAAGAAAATAATCTCTTTCCTTCCTTATTTTGTAACTGTTAGGGTTTTCAGTAAACAGCGCACAGATTCTGGCACATTTCTCATGGGATATACATTGATTCTAAAGATGACCGTTATAGTAGAGCTTGTCATCTTAGAGAGGCGGAAAATCAGGGCAAATGACCGTTGTGGCTCTAAGATAGACACGTGGACCAATTATTCCTTAGGTTGCGCGCGTCCTAAGCCTCAACCGGTCTACTGGCCACCTCTCTAGTCAACGAAAATGTTGACCATTCTATGCTTTAATAGGCCGTCCTACTTTTAGGTGTTTGCCAACCCACTTGCTCTCATCTGGTCAATGAAAACGTTGACCATCCAGGCAGATTTGGGTCATTTTCTCCTTTGCATGCTAGCCCGTCATTGACATCCCCATCATTGACTCTCTATACTGGTGGTCTGGGACTCTGACCTCCACCATGTTCATAATGAGACGTTTCAGGTTAGGCAACTTGCTCGAGACAGCTTAAAATTGGCAATGGTACTTGGTCTGCTGATCATATCACTTACGGTTGTTGATCGTAACACCAAGATCCGGAGAACTGAACTAGAAGAAATATGACTGGATTCATTGACCGCTATTGTGAGAATCTGAAGAACTCGGCAGGAACGGAAACGTTGATCGGATTCGTTGACCGTTCTTGCCAGAATTTGGAGAACTGAGCGTGAAGAGTAGCGTTGACTAGATTCGTTGATCGTTCTAGTCAAAATTCAGAGAGCTGAGTATGAAGAGCAGCATTGATCGGATTGTTGACCGTTCTAGCCAAAATTCGAAGAACTTATGAGAAAAACAATGTTGACCAAATTTGTTGACTGGTCTGGCTAAAATTTGAAGAACTTGTGAGAATTAAAATGAAGCGTCATCATGATGCCGGATTGTCAGGCGAAAAGTTTGCCACGTGTCAACATGCAGTGAATTTGCGATCCCGATAATTTATTCTACAGGAGATCTAATTCGATTGCACTCTTTCCGAGTGCGACACGTGTCTACCATAATGGGCTTGCCTTTTCAAAGCGTTACCTTGCCAACGGTTGCATGCCTTTACAAAAACTAGTTCATCCGTTCAACTTTCCCAAGCTGAAAATTTTCTAAGTCTCTGCTTCTCTTCTTCCCTTTGTTTCCATAACTCCTTCTATTGTGGAGATTGCCTCTGTGAGTATCCTAAGTGAGGTGAGAGAGCTATACGTGAAGTTTGACATTCCACATGAGATCATCCCCGTGAAGCCCAGCGAGCACGATAGGACCTGCTCTCTTCCTCGGCGCTGCATCACTGCATACGAGGCTCACCTAAGAAGTGGGTTTTGCATCCATGTCCTAGAGGAGTTGCTGGACATATTTACAGTGCCTACAGTTCCTATTGTGCGGCTTCATGCCAATGCTGTGCGCTTCCTCTGCACACTTTGCATCTGCTTTTGTCAGCATTCAAGCATGCTGACAATGGAGAGGTGAGGGTGATGTTCCGATTCACCCAGAGTGAAAACTCGATCTCTCTGTCTCCCAGAGACATTTTCGTCTACAAGTCTATCTACGATTTGCTAAAGAATTGAAAGGATCGCTACTTCTTCGTGCGTGTCGGTGACTTATGGCCCTTGTCCAAGAATGAGGGCAAGGTCTCCAAGATTTTCATCGGGATGCCCAAGAATGATGAGGTGGAAGCCGTGGAGCCACTGCTGGCGCTGGTGAGGAAATACCATAACGAGTTTAGGATTGATCATTTGGTTTCCAGGGAGAAAGCTAAGAAAGCTCGTTGGGGACTTTCCTCTCCGGTCAAGAAGATCAGACCACCGTCACAGTGCAAGAGGAAGGCTGGCGTCATTTCCACTGATGTAACTGGTGCACTTTTCACCTATGATGCTCCCAACAATCCAAGGCAAAAAAGGGCTGCGATAGCAGTGCCTTCCTCCTCCTCCTCCACAGAGCCCGATTAAGTGACGGCTTGCTAGAGCCGGAGAGAGCTCCGGAGTGGAGGCGGTTGTGGAGGAGTACGAAGTCATGCTGCGTGCCGCCGCAAGTGGCGTGGTCATTGCACCACTGCAACTGATGGGTTTGGAGGCTCAAGCCGCGCCGACAAAAGAGTCACTTGTAGCCGCCAGAACGGACCCGGTTGATGAGCCACGAGCTGAGTTGGAGGAGTTAGCCACCAAAACGGAACCTGCTGATGAGCCACAAGTTGAGTTGGAGGAGCCAGCCTTAGAGCCACCTCCTACGCCTGAGGAGTTAGCCACCAGAGAGCTCTTAGAAGCGGCTGACCTCTATATGGAGCTGGTGAAGGAGATTACTGCAGAGGTTTCAATGGAGCTTGCTGAGGAGGCTGCATGCACGTTCTGCATTTTTCTTCGTCAGCATACGAAGAGGCTGATGATGGAGATGGTGAGGGTCATGTTCAAGTGCAACCAAGGAGTGGAGCAGATTTACCTGGCCCCACGTGGTGGTCTCCACATTAGCACTGCCTTATACGACTCTCTAAAGAACTGAAAGAACCGGTTCTTTTTAATTTATGTGGATGAGTCCTGGCCGTTGGCCAGGGAATGGGACAAGGTGCCCACTATTTATACTGGGACTCTTGCTGACGAGGAGACAAAGGCCCTGGAGCCGCTGTTTGATTTGGTGGAGGGCCACCTTGACAAAGTCCTGGTCTTTCGTGATTTGCCCAGGAAGGCGAAATGGGGTCCGCCCTCACCGAAGCAGAGGTTGAGGACGTCTTCCCGAAAGAGGAACGCGGCTGCCATCGTGATCGGATCTGCTGGGGCGCCATCTAGCGTGGAGTCTCCCACAAGTCCAGGACAGAAAAGGGTGGCGATGGCGGTGGGGTGATGCCTTCTTCTTCCTCCTCTACTAAGTCAGAGAATGTTCTAGTTGGTCAACTTGTCGGAGTAGGAGATAGCTCTGGCGAAGGTGGCGAGGAATCTGCTGTTGAAGCTTATAGGGCCAAACTGCGCTCTGCTACTGGCGGTGTCATTCTGACCCTGCCGCAGTCGAAGCACCTGGTATCATTGGAGCCTCTTACAGAGCCCTCAATGGAGCAGGCTATTGATCTACCGGAAGAGACACCAGCCAGGGAACCCAAGGAAACGGCTGCAGAGCCTCTTGTTGCACCGATTGCTATATTATTTGAGGAGCCTGCTTCTGGGAAGCTTCAGGAGGTGCAAGGAGTGCCAACCGCCGGGGAGCCTCAATTGGCGGTTGGTGTTAGTGCTGCGTGTATGGAGGAGACCATCGCCAGAGAGCCTGTGGGAGCGGAGGTCCCTACGACGAAGCTATCAGGAGAGTCTACGGTGGAGGCTACTGCTAGGCCTGTTCAGGAGGGTTCTACTTTTAGTCCTTTGCCACCAGGGCCGAGGTCTCATGTCAGGCCAAAAATGCCAATGCATAGGATTTAGCAGGTAAACTCTTGCCACTTGCTTTTTCTTCAATTTCATCGTTACTGAAACTTATAGTTTTTGCAAGGAGATAAAGTTTCTAGCGCTGTTACTAAGGTGCTTAACCAATGAGGCCTATTGATCTCTGATCGGGACAAGGAGATTGCCTCACTCGATGAGGAGTTGGAGCTGCTGAAGGTGGAGCACCGGGAGGATGTTGTCGCACTATAGTTCATGCTGGTCGGCTTGGAAGTGGAGAATGCTAGGTTAAAGGAGGAGAACGCCAACTTAAGAGAACCCATGGTGACCGGCCTGGTGGCGGAAAACAATAAGCTGAAAGAGGAGAACATCTGCCTAAAGGAAGAGGTTAATCGGGCAATGCGGCACTTTGATGAGCTCATGGGGTAGATGACCACATTGGAGAATGAGTTGTCCACTCGTATTCGTCCCTACGAGGTCTCCAACATGCTGATGGCACGGTTGTGGGAGAGTGTCAATCTTAACCGGTACATTGCATGACTGATTAACCCCAATTTTCCAGATGAGTTTCTCAGCCAAGAGAACAGTTCTACCCAGCGTCGCGAGAGCCTCATGGGGAACCTCGGAGTGGTCAAGGGTCGCCAACACCACCTCCTGGGAGCTTCGCTCTTTCATAGTTTTTTTTGTACTCCTCGTTTTCGGATGTAAAAATACTATATATAATAAAACAAACGACCATCTTATTATTGTTATGTATGTCGCCTTTGTTGCCGTTTTTTAAAATTGTCTACTGTATTGTCCGACTAACTTGGTGTATTACATATAAGTTGATCGTCTACCTTGCTTAAGGTGTTATTAGTGCTTTTTTCAAATTCTTGAGTCCTTGAGAAGGCACCGAGGCAGATCTTGTCGATGGGCCAAGCTTGATCCATACTCGTGTGTTAACTTGGGCAGCTAGCTTTTGGAAGGAGTGCATTACTCCTATCGACTGTTATTGACTGATCACGCTATTTCCTTGTAAAGGAGATCGTCACGTGCGCTATCTGAGCCCCCAAGGATTTTGACCGCGAATGAGCCACTTGAATGACCAATGTTTAAATACGACCGTTTATTGGCCGCTTGGATGCCAGGATACGACCACTTATGGGCTGCCCGGATAGTCAAGGTTTAAATATAATCGCTCATGAGCCATTTGGACGACCAGGATTTAAATACGATAGCTCATGGGCTGCCTGGATGACCAGAGTTTAGTAGTGAATGGGTGAAAATCCGCCGAACTTTGGAATAGTCTAGGTCATTTAGCCCTGCAACATACAAAGTAAACATACAAATATGCACATACACACACATATAGAACATGAAAAATAACACAATACACATGGAAAAATACTTCTTTTGTTGATTAGGAATAGCATGTACATACGATTACAAGCATACACATGGATGACCGATCTGGACTCTCACTGGAAGTAATGTTTGAAGTGGGTCGCGTTCCACGTCCGCAGAACCAACTTGTCATCTTGGGTTTTAAATTTGTATGCTCCGTTCTGCAGGACGGTGGAGATTAGGAAAGACCCTTCCCAATTTGGAGAAAGTTTATTCCGGTTGGTAATCTTGCCCGTAGCCTTGATGCTTCGCAAGAATAGGTCTCCGATGTCGAACTGCCATGCCTTTACCTTCTTATTGTAATAGCGGGTGATTCATTGTTAGTAGGTCCCAGCTCACATGCTGCTAGCGTTGCGAATTTCTTCTAGCAAGTCTAAGTATTTTCAAATTTTTTGGGAGTTATCTTGCGGGTCAAAAGATTCGACCCTAAGACTTGGAAGCCCAATCTCAATTGGGATTACTGCTTCAGTCCTGTAGTAGAGATTGAAGAGCACCTCGCAAGTTGGCTCCTTTAGAGTAGTTTGGTAAGACCAGAGGACGGAGGATAGCTCGTCCACCCATGAGTCCCCTGCATCCTCCAACTTGGTCTTAATGTCGTGAAGTAGCGTGCGATTTGTGACCTTCACCTGTCCATTTGTCTAAGGGTACGCCACTGAAGTGTGAACCAACCGGATGCCTAGATGGGTGCAATACTTGGTGAAATATTTTCCTAAGAATTGGGTTCCGTTGTCAGTCACGATGACTCAGGAACGTCAAATCTATTGACTATGTTCGGGTGAACGAATTTGAGAGAATTATGCTACGTGATCTTGGCCAATGGGACGACTTTTGCCAACTTGGTGAAATAGTCGATGCCCGTAATAATAAATTTTCTTTGCCCCGTTGTGATAGAAAACGGGTTGAGAATATCAAGCCCCCATTGTGCGAAGGGCCAAGGAGCCTAGAGGGATTTCAGCTCAGCGGGCAGCTGGTGATGAAGACTGCCGTGAAGTTGGCAGTTCTCACACCCCTTTACTAACTCGAGCGCATCCCTCTTCATTGTCGGCCAGTCGTAGCCTTGACTCATGATGTTGAATGCCAAGTTCCTGCCGCCTGTGTGCGATCCATAAATCTCAAAGTGGACTTCGCCTAGGGCGTAGTTGGCCTCCTCATGAGCGAGACACCGGAGGTATGGAGTCAAATAACCACGACAATATAGCTGTCCATCGACCACGATGTACCAGTCGACCGTCTTCTTGATCCGCTTGGCTTCATTTGCATCTTCTAGGAGTGCTCCATCCGTCAGGTATATTTGGTATAGTGTCATCCAATTTTCTACTCCGGAGATTTACATTGCTTCTTGTTCCTCTATGCTAGGAGCACTCAGAATCTCCCGCATGTCCATCAAGTACTGCTCTAGGTTTTCGGCCGCTATCGCTCTAGCAAGTTAGTTGGCCTTCCAGTTCTCAATTTTGAAAATATGGTCTAGTATTAGCCTATCAAATCTCTTGGCTACTTCCTTCACGTTGGCCAAGTATTTAGCTAGGTGTGGGTTGCTCACCTCGAAACTCCCGTTAACCTGGTTAACGACCAGTTCAGAGTTGCTGTAGACAGTTAATTACTTAGCTGAGCACTCTTTGGCTTGTTTTAACTAGGCTAACAGGATTTCGTACTTGGTAATGTTGTTGGTGGCCGGAAAGTAGAGTCTAAGTAAGTACTTCACCTCAAATCCATCTAGGGTCCTTAAGACTACTCTGACGTCACTACCTGAGTCCGTAGACGATTCGTCCACGTTAAGGACCCATTCCAGCTCTTCCTTGCGCTGTCCTACATCCTCAGCGGGCTGTTCTTTGAGAATTGGTGTCGTGGTCACTATTATGAAGTCGGTCAGAGCATGCCCCGTAATGGCTGGTCTAGGCCGAAATTCAACGTCAAACTCCCCCAATTCGATAGCCTACTTTACTAGCCACCTAGAAACGTCGAATTTCTGGAGAATGCTCTTTAGAAACTGGTCGGTGAGGACAATCATGTGATGAGCCTGGAAGTAAGGTCTCAACTTCCGGGTAGAGAAGACTAGTGCCAATGTTAACTTTTCTGTACGTGGATAGCACGTCTCCGGGTCGGTCAACATCTTACTCACGTAGTAGACCGGCCGCTGAGTGCCAGAGTCCTGGCGCACGAGGGCAGAATTGAGGGCCACCTCTGACACTGCTATGTAGAGGTATAGCTCTTCTCCGTCTTTAGGTGACGTTGGCAACTGTGGACTAGCAAGATAATATTTCAATTTATCGAAGGCTGCCTAGCACTCTGTCATCTACTAAAATTTGTTCGCTTTTGTCCCCCTTAGAGCCTTAAAGAAAGGTTGATACTTATCCCCCGACTTAGCTAAGAAGCGAGACAAGGCCGCCAGACATCTGGTTAGTCGCTTGATATCTTTGACACTACGTGGCAGAATCATGTTCACGAGGGTCTTGATCTTCTCTGGGTTTTTGTCTCGATCCCTCATTGAGAGACGATGAAACCCAGGAACTACCCTGAAGATACTGCAGAGATGCACATAGCTGGATTCAGTTTTATTTATTGTGCGTGGAGCACCTTGAAGGATTCAGTCAAGTCGTGAATATGGTCGTGGGTGGTCTTCCTCTTGACGAGCATGTCGTCAACGTACACCTTCATATTGTGGCCGATATGCTTTTCAAACGTCTTGTTTACGAGCTGCTGGTAAGTGGCACTCGTGTTCTTTGGACCAAAAGGAATGACCTTATAGCTATAAGTACCTTGGTTTGTCATGAACAATGCGTGCTATTCGTCCTCGGGGATCATTCGGATCTGATTGTAGCCTGAGTACACATCCATGAAGCTCAGCAGCTCGTGCCCGAACGTGAAGCCTACCAGTAGGTCGATCTTGGGTAAAGGGAACCTATCTTTTGGGCAGACTTTATTAACGTCGATAAAATCGATACACATTCTCCATTTCTTATTACTTTTCTTTATTAGGACGACGTTGGAGAGTCAGTCCTGATATTGAAATTCTATGATGAAGCAGACATCCAGCAGCTTCTTCACCTCTTCCCTGATGGCAAGTAACTTATCTACAAAGTAATTTCTTCGCTTCTGCCTGACGGGCTTGTGATCGGGATCGATGTCCAACTTGTGGACCATTACTCCAGTAGAACTCCCTGATATGTTAGCGGGAGTCCACGCAAAGACATTTGGGTTTTGTCGCAAGAATATGATCAGCTTGTCACGCAGTATCTCGGTGAGTGAGCCGCCGATCTGCACGCATCTTTTTGGGTCCTCCGGGTTCAGTGAGATTAGATTGGTAACCTCACCAAATTGTGCTTGTTGAAGAGTTGCTTCGTCTCGATGGTCAAGTCCTCTTGTCGACTTGATGCTGCCACTCGGGGTGATCTGGGACATGTAGCATATTTGCCCAGTGATCTGGTCACCCAATACTTTGCCCACATCGTATGTCGTTAGGAATTTCATATTGAGGTGGGGTATCAAAGTGACGGCTCCAAACGCTGCTAGGAATAGGCGGCCTAGTATAGCGTTATAAACAAAAGGTAGGTCAACTATCAGGAAAGTGAGTGCACGACTTGCCTTTCTTGGGTGACCTCCAATTAGTTTGTCCCTTGCACTAGCACTGGTTTGTTGTCAAGGTCGTACAGTGGGCCTTTGGTAGGTTTTTTCTAACTCTTTTTTAAACCAAATTTAAAGAACCCTTTAAGATAAAGCAAATCACGTGAACTTTCATTATTAATAAATACTCGTTTCAACTGGTAGTCGATACTACTGTTCAAAATGAGTGCGGATACAATAAGGGGATCTGCATTGGGGGAAATTACATATTTTAAGTCATTATCGTCAAAGCTAACGACATTATTTTTAGTACGTTGTTTCTTTCTCCCAGTCTGCTGTTCCATGTGGTCCGCTGGAGTCTTGACCGGTCGAGTAGTGATCATGTTGACCACTCCTATTACGACCTGATTCTGTGGAGGAGAAGGCTCTGGTCTTTTGTCGCCTGCAGTGCCAGAGCTCTGACGAGGGTTCTTCACGAATCTGGTGAGGTGGCCTATTCAGATTATCTCCTCAATCTCCCGCTGAAGAGTCTCGCAATCCTCTGTGGAGTGTCCAGGAAATTGATAAAAATCACAGTATTTGGCTGGGTTTCCTCCCTCTGCTTTTTTAAGTGGTTTTGGCCATTTAAGGAACTTCTCCCCACAAATCTGTATGAGGATGTTCAAACGTATGTCAGTCAGGGGCGTCAGGTTGATCGGCCCGTAATCCTTACGCTCTGGTGGTCCGATCTTATGGTGCTTTCTGTTGGAGTGGTTGCCGCCGTTGTCCTTCCTCTTTCCCTCTACTAGGAAAGAGCGAGGCTGTTCAGTCTGCTTGGGACTCTCAATCTTATTGGCCTCCTCTACTGTCGCATAGGCCCTGGTGATAGACTTCGCCTCCCAAAAGGTTTGCAGATTCTTGTACGTCAGGTGCCTAAACAAGTCCTCGTTTATCAGCGCAGAGATGATACTGCCAAGTTTTATCTCCTCCGTGAACCTGGAGATCTGTCTGGCTTTTGCCATGAAGTGATCTAGAAACTTTCGCAAATTCTCTCCCTACTTCTACTTGATGTGGGAGATGTGCCAAGGTTGCTTCTTTTCTCGATGGCTGGAGGCGTATTGCACCAAGAAGAGGTAAGTTACCTCGCTGAAGCTCCCGATTGAACCTAAAGGATGGTGATGGAGCCATATGCGAGTATCTCCCTTCAACATAAGTGGAAAGTAGTGGCACATCACTACATCATCTAACCCTTGTAGACTCAGATGGGTGCAAAAATGATCGAGATGATCCATAGGATCAACGGTCTCATCGTATAAGGCAAAGGGTGATATCTTGAACTTCACCGGCATAGGACAATTCAAGATTTTCGCCGTGAGAGGAGATCGGTCTAGGTCCACCACGTGTTCATCGTCCTTGAACACATGGTTCCAAATATTCTCCAGTCTTGGATCTGCTTCTTTTGGAGTTGAGATAAGTTCTCAAATTCGTTCTTTCTCTGAGGTGGCGTGTAGCTGGCCAGCTTCTACCACCAATGGATCTGACGACCCGAAAGGCTCCCTCTAAGCCTGGGTACTGGTCCCCACTAGAGAGTATCGGGGGATCTTTCGTTCTGGACATTCTTTCGGAATCGTGCTGGCCGATCGATCTTCAAGCCTTGGACGACTTTGAGTGTTCGAGGCCTCCAGAGCCCGAGTGCTGGCCAATCTTCTAGACTTCTTGGCTGACTTCTTCTGGAGGTCGATGCAAGGACTGTTGCAGGCGGAGCCCCCTGCTGTGTGTGCTCCTAGTAGAGTATCTTATTTGTATTCTGCATGTGTTTCACCAGATTTTAAAAGAAATGTACAGGCACCCCGTTGACCATCCCGTTAACTATGGTAACAGCAGCGTTGTCCTAGTCGGGCGAGGTCACATCTCTGGCGGGCTTGCTAGTTTGTACTCTTATGTTCCCCATTATGGCTGATGACGTTGTCTTAGAGGGTGAAGCTGAGAAAAGTATTAGAGAAAAGTGGTTGGCGTTTTGTAAGCGTTCCCACATACGGCGCCAATGATGCGATCTAGATCCAAACTTTGAACAAATTTGGATCGAGTTGATCGTTTAAATTCGGCTCCGTTCACTGAGTCTGGATCCTGCACACCACTGTAACAAACGAGAAGTCAGGTGACGGCGGGAGGTTATCCCACCTCTCATTTGTCCTGGATACAAGTTTTGAACAAATTCGGGTCGAGTTAATTATCTAAATCTGGCCCCGTCCACTGAGTTTGGATCCTGCACACCACTACAACAAACAAGAGGTCAGGTGACGGTGGAAGGTTGTTCCACTGAAAACACTCCGACATTCAAGTCAGTAAACAACCTTCTAATTAAGAAGGTAACATAAATGAATGAAATGAGAATGCTAGGAAAGTGTTTAGGACGGTGGGCTGCTCTCATTGAGAGAGGCTTTCGTGGGCTCGTGAGGAGCACCGGCTCTTAATACCGTGTTCGCTGAAAATGTGGTAATAAAGAGCAAATTGTTCGTTGAAAGCGTGAGAGCGTTGCAAAAGAGGGAGAGAGAGAGAGAGAGCTTGATGATGAAGGCGGCCGTGTGTGAGTATTAAGAGTGTTTTTGTTTGAGATTGAATGCTTACTTTGGAATGAGAATTCCATAGGCTTTTATAGCTGTGCTGCTGGGCGGCCTTTCTTGGACAGGAAGGCTTGATTCCCAAGCTTTGTTGGGATGGCTTACTTTTTTGGCGTGAGAACTTTAATAGAAGTAACAACTCATTGGGCAGATTGCTTTCCTTTTATATTTTATAACCGTTAGGGTTTACTACATATAGAAAGAGAATCTGGCGCTTTCCTTATGAGATGTGCGTTGAATCTGTTGGTGACCATTATAATAGAGATTACATTCTGGGAGAGTGCAAACTTGAGAAAAAAGGCCACTGCTGGTCGAAGACGGAACTGTGGGCTAGACCGGGTCTAACCCACGTGAGGTTGGCTCTTAGGCCGGCCTACTATGGCGCTTCCGGTCAACAAAAATGTTGACCGTCTTCATGAGTCAGTTGTCCATCATATTATCAAGCTTTGCCGATCTACTTGACATTTCACCCGATTAACAGTTGGTGTTAACCGTCTGGGTACATATGGACCTTTATGGATTTGGATCGTTTTTTTCTCTTAGGCCAGCCCACAATGGGCTTACCCATTAGAGAGAATTTAATGGTTCAAATTTTAATATAAT
>JAODPA010039108.1:0-12093 GCA_025585075.1 Nepenthes mirabilis | reverse complement strand
CCACACATTAGTCCTATTGGGTGTGGCCCAAAATAAACTAACTCAATTTAAAGCAAAAACAAGACCCAAGCGTCAGCGGCTCAAACGAGGAAGTATAAAATATAACGGGCCAACTAAATAATAATTCTATAAAATATTAATTGGGAGATTCAGTCCTAATGAACGGTTACTGAAAACCGATAGATAATGATATACCAATAAATAACCCGATCTAAAAATGGTCAAAATGGTATTTGTAATTAACAGCTAGAAGGTTTTCTCATTTAATTTAAATGTTAGTTACACACCAAGAATGATTCCTCTCAACAGTTATCTTGAAACGCCTTTTAGTACAGGTAGTGGTTTCAAGGGCTGGTTGAAAGGATAGGAACCCGAGTTTCAAATACAACTTCTCCTAAACCGAGGAATCGAGAAGAAAATATAAAGAAAAAAGATACTCAGACAAACAAGTAAACATAAGTGGAGCAAAGTCTTCCCAATTCACATTTCTATCTTTTTTTCAATTTTAGATCTACTTTCCTTCCGCATCTTTCAATTTTTTTTTTAAAAAAAGGTTACTAATTTGAATATTTGAGAATATATCGGGGAGTGAATTTTGTATACCTTTTACTTCTTGTTCGATTTATTGTGGTGTACAAAATAAGGATTTGCAAACATGAAAATCAGACTCGATCCTCTTCTAAAAAGAAAATCCTAACTCCCTAATTTGTACGATAATTCAGATCTTTAGAATGTATTATTGGCGCCGTCTGTGAAAACGTGGTCAAATTATCTATTCTCACTATCAATGAAAATCAAACTTCAGTCGACACATTAAAGCAATTATAGTAAACACCAGGTACTAGATGAGTTTACCACCTAAGGATGTCACTTCTCACGGCAACAATCTGGTAAAGGATAGCCAAGAGGATGCTTGTCAACCAATGAACGTAAATGTAGAGTCCTTGATGGCTCAGGTCGACACCATATCCAAGATATTCAAGTCCCTCTAGTACGGGTTGGAGGCACACCCATTGAGGGCTTCACCCCCGAATTATCAAGCCTCCACTTCTAGAAGGAGGAACTTGGAAAAAGCACACCTCCAAGGGACTGTCATGACAACCTGGAGATTTCGAGGCCAGAGAAGCCTCACTTGAAAAGATCTCATCCTGACTCAAGGTCGTCTTAATTTCGAAGCCAAGGAAGAAAGCCTGGAGCAGCGAAATTTGCGTTGCTCGCGAGACATGGGAAGACCTTTGGAACAAGACAAGATTTCATGAAGCAGCCTTCCAAGGAACATTCCAAGCCAGCAAGTCTCCCGCGTATCAGCCAACCACTCGGAATTGAGATCATTCCTCAATGTGAAGAAGATTGAGTCACCTTCGAGGTGGAAGAAAGAATCCAATAGATTGAGTAGCAACAGTTCCATGGAAGCATGGCCAGCCACTTTGATGAATTAGGCAAGTCATCATTTACCTATGAGGTCATGATGTATCGACTTCCTCTTAAGTTCAAGATGCTGACCCTAAAATCTTATGATAGAAACTCTAATCCCATAGACCATTTGGATCACTAATAAACTTTGTTAGGGTTCCAAGGCTTAGAAGATCCTACCTTATGCCTTTACTTCCTGCTAACCCTCAAAGGAGATGCTCGAATTCGGTATCGGTTAGTAATAAATTTGATTCGATCTTTTCAAGGAGTTGGCTGACAAATTCCTTTCGCAGTTTGCCTCCAATAGATGGGAGGAAAAGCAGCCATAGCACAATGTCTAAATACAACAAGGTCCAAATAAAAGTTTGAAGTGTTTCTTAACCCGATTTAATACATAGGCCCAAGGAATCTCAAAACTTATCGTCGAGGTGAAATTAAATTCCTTCATGATCACTGTACAATCAATGGAATTGTTTAAATATCTGGTTTAATAGGAACCCAAGATGATTCTTGACGCAAAAACCATTACCCGAACGTACATGGCCACCAATTAGGCCAATGAAGTAAAGAGGCCTGAGCGCTTAAATCAACGCCTGGGATCGACCAATGGAAAGAAGATGAACGATGATAACTCTTTAACCAACGATCCCAGGAAGCAGCAGAGGACAAATCCAGGTGTAAGAAGGGAGTACAAGCCGTCAAATCTCACTCCTTTTAATAATATCCAAACCAATGTCCTAATACAGATTTGGAACAAAAAGTTCCTGAAATGGCCAAAGCTCATGAAGAATCCAGAGGGAGATCAGTCAAAATACTGTTTCTATCATTGATTTTTAGGCAATAACACCGAGGAATGTTAGATTTTGTTGAAAGAGATCGAGGTCCTCATTCAGAAATGATATCTAAATAAATATTTAAAAGACCCAAGACACACTCCTGGCAAAACCAGCAACGATAGCACGAAGTAACTCGAGCAACCCTACAACCGGGTGGTAGTAGGAGTAGTGAATATGATCTCTGTGAGGCCTCCCAGAAGCAAAGCTTTGGGTCATCCTAAGGAGACTTCCAACAACAAGAGATAGAAGTTAGGAATGGGGAATGAAGTCATTAGATTTAGTAACAACGATATGACTTATGTAATGACTCCCTATTTCGATTTTTTTATTGTATTTATACTTGTTTCAGATAGTACCATCGATTACCAATTAAAACGAGTCTTTGTTGATAATAAAAATTCTCAAAATTTACTTTATTTTGTTACTTTCTTTAAGCTTAAATTTAAAAGAAGTCAAATAAAACTGACCGATGGCCCCTTATATGGATTGAATAATGAGTCTATTCTAATCAAAGGAACCATTCAACCAGAAGTCACATTAGAGACGTACCAAAAAATAGCTTCCTAAATGATAACATTCTTAGTGGTGGATATACCCTCAGTCTTTGACGTGATATTGGGTGGACCCTACCTAGTGTCATTTGGGATAGTGATGTCAATACTACACCTAAAAATGAGATGACCCCATAAGGGGTAGGAGAAGTGGGTGACCAAGTTACCAACCGAACCTACTATTTAACCCAAACAAGCGAGTTAGTGCCAACTTAGCCAATTGAGGAGTTTGACCTTGAGACGAAACAACTCTGCAATATGGACAATACGGTAAATCCCACCCTGTAAATCCCTTTGGATCCAAACGAGCTAGAGAAGTATGTTTAAGTCAGTCGCTCTCTTCCTAGTTAGCTATGAGAGTAGCTAATGACATTCTTTCGTCAGAACTCGGACATATTTGTATGGATACAGTAAGAAACCCAGACACCCGCATGAGGATATTGTCCGCTTTGGCCCACCCTGCCGCCAGGGCGCCGCACGGTTTTGTTCCTG
This sequence comes from Nepenthes mirabilis, assembly GCA_025585075.1. Classification (NCBI taxonomy): domain Eukaryota; kingdom Viridiplantae; phylum Streptophyta; class Magnoliopsida; order Caryophyllales; family Nepenthaceae; genus Nepenthes; species Nepenthes mirabilis. Next base: position 8,801 of record JAODPA010039108.1, on the reverse strand, counting down.
GCGAACCCCGAAACACTGAGGCTCCCAAAACGCGTCCTCAAGGAAGAGGTATCCACACCCTTATCATAAGGCATGCTTCGTCTCCTCTCCAATCCGATGTGGGACACCCTCGTATCCACCCCCTTAAAGGGGCCCAGCGTCCACGCTGGCACACCGGATCCGGGTCCCGTCTGATAGGAGGGCTCGAGCGCCCGGAGGGGGCCGGTCTGACCCGCGGCAGGCCAGCAGCAAGCCTACGCCGCGTTTTTACCGTTTGGGACCTGTTTTGACCATTCTAACCTAATCTTTCACATTCTAGGGCCTTGTCTTTGATTATATAACTTTAATAAGCCATGATTATCATTCTTTAAAATCCAAAATCGTATTTTCAAAGTTACATAACTCGGTTTACAGTTTTTGTTCCCGATTTTGGCTTTTTGAGCAATTCATCCGATTCCTCTCGTACCTTTTGACCATAGTACACCCATATTAACTTAATTGTCTTCTAATTATTATTTTCTTAACTCGGAACCTCACAATTCTGTAAGGAACCCAGACACCCGTATGAGGATATTGTCCGCTTTGGTCCACCCTGCCGCCAGGGTACCGCACGGTTTTGTTCCTGGTGAACCCCGAAACACTGAGGCTCCCAAAACAAGTCCTCAAGGAAGAGGTATCCACACCCTTATCATAAGGCGTGCTTCATCTCCTCTCCAATCCGATGTGGGACACCCTCGTATCCACCCCCCTTAAAGGGGCCCAGCGTCCGCGCTGGCACACCGGATTCGGGTCCCGTATCTGATACCACTGTAAGGAACCCAGACACCCGCATGAGGATATTGTCCGCTTTGGCCCACCCTGTCGCCAGGGCGCCGCACGGTTTTGTTCTTGGTGAACCCCGAAACCCTGAGGCTCCCAAAATGCGTCATCAAGGAAGAGGTATCCACACCCTTATCATAAGGCGTGCTTCGTCTCCTCTCCAATCTGATGTGGGACACCCTCGTATCAAGACATGGCGTGCTGCCCCAGAATGGATAGGAAGTGAAGTTGACCTCGGATGGTTAACGTGAGAAAGATCTTGGGTCTCGAGGATTAGGAAATATGGTCCCATATGTTTTGAAGGTTTTTTGAATTGATTTTGTGTCGATGAGACTCTGGGGAGCGTGTCTCATTAGTGGTTCATTCGATCGCGAGATTTAAGGATGCCTTTATTTAAGAACAGGTCAAGTCCTAAGGTATGAACTCAAGTGTTAATGCCACCTGTCGCGGCGAGAGGTGAGGTTCTTGGGTTTAGTATTGTGACATGATGTTGTTTTGAGGATTCTGAACCCATGTTGGGATTGTGGTTGAAATTGTGTAATTGGGAGGATCTAAACTTGGCAGTGATATCAAGGATGACCTAGTATTTGGAAAGGCGAAAGGAAATATGGTAGCGGCTATTCATGGATGAACCTTGGACGAATGCTTTTCCGAGGAGATTTTGAAACTAGGATCTAAGTTATAGAAAGTACGGGTATTGGATTGAGGGTGGTTTGTATCCTCTGATCTTGGAATGAAGAAATCCAGCGCCGTAGGATCAGAGTTTCGGTAGTATTAGTGCATGAAGCGATATGTGGATTGTCGAGTTAGGAGATGAAATTTCTTGATCTTGATGTCACAACACTTGCATCTTGGGACCCCGATTATGTTTATGGTTTTGTGATTCGAGGGATTAAGGATCTAAGTTCGATATAAGTGGTATCGATGTGGTGATATGCTTGGAGCTCGTGAATATGATTGGTTGGGTTAACTTGAACCATCTTGTGGTGCCAATCTTAATGATGACTTGGTCGATAAGTTATTGGGTCAATCTAAATTAGGTTGGTAAACATATTGTGCCTTGTGATTGCATTGTGCGATTTTGGATATGAACTTGAGATAGTTAAAGTATTAAGTCTTAACCTGATTTTAATAACTGTTCGGTGGGCAAACTGCAGTGCTAATGTAGTACTAGGAGGGTTGGACTTATAGAGGATAACATCCGGTGATTAGGTTGAAGAATTTCAAGTATAAGTCTGAATTGATTGAGATATCAAGAATTGGTGTTGTCTTCCCTGTTGATCATGTAATGAAGGATCTGCGCTAAGTCCAATTCGTATATGTGGCCACATCCAGAGGTTATTGTGGTCGCTGAGGAATTGTGGTCGTGTGACTATTTGATCGAGGATGTTATCAGAAGGAAGATTAGGTTGATGTATCTGTTGGTCAAAAATTTGAGGTTATGTCCAAATTGACGCCGATTGTTGAGGATTCCATGTAGTGCTGAGGAGATATCGGTTTTGCATCGCGTGAAATACTCCAGAACATTCAAGGTAAATAAGATGGACCGATCAGGTTGTTCGTGAATTTTGAAATGGGGTTACCTAGGAGATTGATGGTTTGATAATCAGACCTTGTGAATGGATAGGTGTAGTTTCTGAGCCGTTGTAAAGGCTTGATGAATTATAAAAATTGATTTGGGTCCACAGTGTGTTAATTATAGATCAATGGAAGTTGTAGCCCCGGCGGTATTCAGGTTATGGATACGGTCACTGTAAGGTCCAGAAAATACCATTTGGGTTTTGTAGGATCGTTGGCGTTTCATGAAATTTTATGGGTTTGATCTTTTGACCATATTCTGGGTCCATGTTGGGGTGGCTTCATTGAGGAATTCAGAGAAATAAATGGAGTGTGCAAATTGCTTAAGGATTAAGTCATGGATTATAGATAGCTGATAATTTGCGTGTCCCATTGTGAAAGGAATGCGAATCTAGTTGAGAAAATGCCTTCCTAAGCTTGTGGCTTTGTGATCGCATGATTTTAAGGACTTAGGATTTTAAGCGTGGCTGGTTGAGGAGGCCGATTTGGGTTGTGGAACTGTGCAGTCATCTTGGATCTAATCGGATAGGGTGATTGATGTTCGTGACATTTGGGTTGACCCCTAATGGGTCCGATGAGTTCTCGTAGAATGTAATGCCCTTGAGATAAGTGGGGGAGGAGTCTAGATTAGTGTTACCCCCACATGTATGTCAGAATTGGTCATAGAGTTCCTTTTTCGAAATCTCAGGAGTATTTGTCTTCGGAGAAAGGCATTTAGTTGTTCCTTAGAGGAAGATGGTCATATGGTGTTGCATGTGATTAGACTCGTTTTAAAGGTTGAGAAAGTAAACCTCGGTGTTTTCCTTGGGAAGGCAGGCATCAATGTTGGAAATTGACGCTGCGAGTCTTGGGCCTTGTGTGTCTTTGAAGCTTCATGGTGGATGTGAAAGATAAATTGCTAGTAAGTCCAAATAACTGGGTGTTAGAATGTCGTGTTCTTGTTTGGTCAGTTGGCTCGTTGATTTACCAACAGGATCTCGAGGTTACTAAGTAATCGGAATGTTGAGATCTGGGTAAGGATTGGAAAGTCCTGTCAACTCCTTGGGTGATCGTGATGATTAGAGTTTTGGTTGTGGCATAATTGGATGATTGGAGATTAATCAGAGTAGCGCAGCGGAAGCGTTATGGGCCCGTGGCCCAGAGATTTTTAGATAAGGATGAGGTTCCGGTGATCGAATTCTTTCGAGGCTTGGAAGGAATTGAAGGGAAAGTTCATTGATCCGTTTGAAGTGTCGGATTAGGTTGGGAGATGTTCGGCATGATTGTAGGTCACTTTCAAAATTTGGAGGATCGTTATGAGGTCTTCTTTGTATCGATGGATGAGAGAATTGATAAGTGACCGGATTGGGCCGTTTTGAAAGGCTAAGGATTTGTTTTGTGATGAGGAAGAGAACGATTCAATGCTTGGGGTTTCTAAAATAGTCCTTGTTCGAGGAAATGAATTCAGTCTTTGGAGTTCACCTCAGATTTGGGAGTTCGAGGCTCGTTAAATTTTGGGGACTAAATTTTATAAGTGGGAGAGAATTGTGAGGTTCTGAGTTAAGAAAATAATAATTAGAAGACAATTAAGTTAATATGGGTGTACCATGGTCAAAACGTACGAGAGGAATCGGATGAACTGCTCAAAGAGCCAAAATCGGTAAATCGGGAACAAAAATTGTAAACCGAGTTATGTAACTTTGAAAATATGATTTCGGATTTTAAAGCATGATAATCATGGCCTGTTAAGGTTATATAATCAAGGACAATGCCCTAGGATGTGAAAGATTAGGTTAGAATGGTCAAAACGGGTCCCGAATGGCAAAAATGCGGCGTAGGCTTGCTGTTGGCTTGCCGCGGCTCAGACCGGCGCCCTCCGGGCGCTCGAGCCCTCCTATCAGGCGGAAAAACCAGTAGCCTGGCCGCTCACTTCCCGCTCGAGCTCCGCTCGAGCGGTGGAAGACCCGTGGCGAGCCCGCTTGCAGCCAGCTCGAGCCGCGCTCGAGCGGCACGCATAGTATAAATACGCGCCATGTTTCTCCTCTCCCTCATTTTGCGATAGGCCGAGGGTTTTGAAGAGAGAGAGAGGACGCGCCCTGGCGAAGGCAGGGACAAAACCGTGAGACCAGTGTTTCGGTCAAAGCGGACAGTATCTTCACGCTTCTGCTGTAGCACTCTGATGAGTGGGGAAAGTGTTTCCCCGTGAGGACGCGTTTTGGGAGCCTCAGTGTTTCAGGGTTCACCAGGAACAAAATGGTGCAGCGCCCTGGCGGCAGGGTGCGCCAAAGCGGACAATATCCTCATGCGGGTGTCTGGGTTCCTTACAGGATACGAGGGTGTCCCACATCGGATTGGAGAGGAGACGAAGCACGCCTTATGATAAGGGTGTGGATACCTCTTCCTTGAGGACGCGTTTTGGGAGCCTCAGTGTTTCGGGGTTCACCAGGAACAAAATCGTGCGGCGCCCTGGCGGCAGGGTGGGCCAAAGCGGACAATATCCTCATGCGGGTGTCTGGGTTCCTTAAAGTGGTATCAGATATGGGACCCGAATCCGGTGTGCCAGCGCAGACGCTGGGCCCCTTTAAGGGGGGTGGATACGAGGGTGTCCCACATCGGATTGGAAAGGAGACGAAGCACGCCTTATGATAAGGGTGTGGATACCTCTTCCTTGAGGACGCGTTTTGGGAGCTTTAGTGCTTCGGGGTTCGTCAGGAATAAAACCGTGCGGCGCCCTGGCGGCAGGGTGGGCCAAAGAGGACAATATCCTCATGCGGGTATCTGGGTTCCTTACAGTGGTATCAGAGACGGGAGCCGAATCCGGTGTGCCAGTGCGGACGCTGGGCCCCTTTAAGGGGGGTGGATATGAGGGTGTCCCAGATCGGATTGGAGAGGAGACGAAGCACGCCTTATGATTAGGGTGTGGATACCTCTCCCTTGAGGACGCGTTTTGGGAACCTCAGTGTTTCGGGGTTCACCAGGAACAAAACTGTGCGACGACCTGGCGGCAGGGTGGGCCAAAGCGGACAATATCCTCATGCGGGTGTCTGGGTTACTTACAGTGGTATCAGAGACCGGACCCAGATCCGGTGTGCTAGCGCGGACACTGGGCCCCTTTAAGGGGGTGGATACGAGGGTGTCCCACATCGAATTGGAGAGGAGACGAAGCACGCCTTATGATAAGGGTGTGGATACCTCTTCCTTGAGGACGCGTTTTGGGAGCCTCAGTGTTTCGGGGTTCGCCAGGAACAAAACCGTGCGGCGCCCTGGTGACAGGGTGGGCCAAAGCGGACAATATCTTCATGCGGGTGTCTGGGTTCCTTACAGTGGTATCAGAGACGGGACCCGGATCCGGTGTGCCAGCGATGACGCTGGGCCCCTTTAAGGGGGGTGGATACGAGGGTGTCCCATATCGGATTGGAGAGGAGACAAAGCACGCCTAATGATAAGGGTGTGGATACCTCTCCCTTGAGGACGCGTTTTGGGTGCCTCAGTGTTTCGGGGTTCGCCAGGAATAAAACCGTGCAGCACCCTGGCGGCAGGGTGGGCCAAAGCGGACAATATTCTCATGCGGGTGTCTGGGTTCCTCACAGATACTAGTGAATATGCCCAAATACCAACTGAGATTATGGTTCATAAGTTGGGCCTAATCCTCAATCACAAGCCAGTTCAGTAGAAATAATGAAACCATTCAAAAAAAAAAAACTCATTACTATGAGAGATGATATTAAGAAGCTGCTTGACGCGGATTTCATAAGGAAGGTCCACTACCTGAATTGACTATCAAATGTTATCCTCATTAAGAAGAGAAAAAGAAAGTGGCGGATGTGTATTGACTTCATTAATATGAATAAAGTATGTCCAAAAGATAACTTTTCACTACTAATGATTGATCTATTGATGAACTCAACATTCAAACATATACTGCTAAGTTTTATGGATGCTTACTCAGGATATAACCATATCGGAGTGTGCCCGAAAGATGAGAAGCCGATGTCGTTTATGATCAATCATGGGATATACTATTATAAAGTTATACCATTCGATTTAAAGAATGTTGGGGTGACATATTAACGACATGTCAACAAGAAGTTTGAGGTCCAAATATGAAGGAATATGGAGGTGTACGTGGATGACATGCTCGTCAAAAGCGTACTAGCTGACAACCACATTCAAGACCTGTAAGGTTCGTGTTTTTGATTTATAATATTTATGGTTAAATAAAATGATATAATTAAAATTAAGATCATTCGATATGGAAAAGTGTAGAGAAAATCCGTTCTCCAGTCGGATTCGAGCCTTGCCTAAGGCGAGCTTGAAGTGCATTGGGGGTGTGATTTCCAATGGCCTCACGTCCGAGGTGCGCTTGAGCATGAGAACCAATGGCATAGCGCCCAAGGGGTGCCCGATTGGTGCTCGAGCGCCAGTCCGGATATTTAACCACGCATTCAGTTTCTTTTCAAGTATTTTTGCAGAAGAAGAGAAAGAGGAAAGAGAGGAGAGTGAGAGCACATCGGTAATGAGAGAGAAGAGGAGATCGAGGCTCTCAGGTCCATTTTTAGAGTGAAGGTAGTTGAAAAACTCGTAAATTGAGTCAAGACAAATGCACTCCTATATTTTTCTTTCTCTTTTTGCTCATTTCTTACCATTTCTTCTGGATATTTTTATTCAAATACCCGTCTAAACTTAGATTTTGAAGTATTCATGTATTAAATGTACATATATATTGATTTGCTTTCTGATTTTGAAATATATGTGTAAAACGTGTGTCTACATCAATTTCTCATCCGATTTCGAAATTTACATAAAGTATTGTGTTAAATCGAAAACCTTAACCCCATGCATGCTACGATCAAAATCACTTTAATTTTGATTATATTATCTTAATTAATCATGATTAATATAAGTTGACAATCGATCCTTACACCAGACTTGCTTCATTTCTTCAAATTTTTTCTCACATTTTTATTATATAATTATTTTCTATAGGCCTAAAATAAACTAATAATACCAAAATAAATTAAGTAAAAATTAGATGTTAGAACTATATTTATACCCGTGTGAACTACTTAAGCGACTATCAAATGTATTGCTTACGACTAGCCACTAAAATTCTTCCTGAATTTTGGGTCAAATTGCTATTTTGCATAATGGCCTTCGAACGATTTTACTTGAACAAAACATCACAGAAACATTGGGCGAAATTTCCCTATAACTAGAAATTTAAAAAAAAAAAAACGTGTATGTATAATAAACATTAAAATTGTAATGGAGTGAGCCATTTTAACAGTGTCAATAATCTCGCTGTAGCAGAACCAAGTTAGTTTTGCAACAAAAAGGTGAAAGTGTGGATGTGGGGATTCGAAGAGTAACAAGAAATGAGTATAGAGAAGCAAACGATCAGATCTAAACTGTAAAAATGCTGCTTTGGTGGTCTGAAGTTATTCCCTTTTAAGCCGTAATGAATCAACTTTAAAACGTTCTTCGTTTAGCAGAAACACGCCAGCCTTGGAACGAAAAGATGAAATTGTGCAGACAGTGATTGGAAGAGCAACAGGAAAATGAGTACACAGAACAAACGATCAGCAAGTGATTCGTGGCCGTGGTGAGCTGAAGCCGCTCAACTCTTGGGAGGCACCAACTGACGACGATGCGGCGGTGCCGTAGACACCACCATGAGCCGCTGCAGCACTGACGCGGCCGGGAGCTGCTTTCAGAAGACTGATATTTGCTGCGCTCATGCAGCGTAGGATGGCAGCGAAGTTGGTCAGCAGCTACCCACAATGGCACTCCACGGTCAAGACGACTGAATCTGGCCGCCTGGGAAGACTTCCCTTCGGTCATGCTTATTAATCAAATGGGCTACGGAAAAATATCCATTATATATATATATATATATACACACACACACACACGTTAGGTCAGACCGATATATTAGGTTAAATGTTAAAAATTTTAGTTATTATAACGGCCATGAAAGAATCCATTAACTTGTGTTCCTCATCCGAAGATCATGACCTTTTCACTAGTTACATTCTAAACTCTTATTCATATGAGGATAAGTATGAGCCGATAGGCCCTACGCCGCACTGACCACAACACAAGGCCTACGCCGCATAACCTCGGCCATTCGAATGAAATTCAATGGCTGAGGACGTGTGAATTTTTCTTTTTTTCATTTATAAATTTTTTAAAAAAAGTCGGCTATTTGATTTCATCCAGACGACCGAAATTTGCAGTGCAAGCCCTGTGCCACGGTCAGTGTGGCATAGGGCCCCTAAGCCCGTATAAGTACAACCTAGCCTTCCTCGACCACGTGCACTAGCCTTTATTGTAATGACTAGATGGTTAAAGCCGGTTATCGGTAATTAAGATCTTTTTTTGAAACTTACTTCTATCTTCTTTTTTTTTGTGCATTTAGAAAGAAATAAATGACACATTTAATCCGC
>JAODPA010039097.1:0-12095 GCA_025585075.1 Nepenthes mirabilis | reverse complement strand
TGTTTTGCATGCTGGACTGTGTCCATAGGACCCGCTGTTTGCCTATTCTCTGATTTAAAGTGTTAAATAATATTATATATGACATAATACTAGTCATCACGGATTGTGCCGACCGTGGGTCAGACGACACCTCTATACGCTACGCATAGGCCATTGGTCCACGTGGACTAAAACTCGTGGTCGAGACAATTAGAACTCACGGTCCACGTGGACTATTTCCTGCAATGCCAGCCACAAGAACTGATTCTCCCTGTTGTACTTTTTTATTTGATAAAGTGAGAACCATCAGACCGTCTGCAGCTTTCTATATCTTGATTAGTTACTCAATTGTGGATTTGATCCTCAATTATTGATGTTTTAGCTTTCTCATTATACGTAACAGAAACTGCAACTTCAATTTTTATTGCAGATCAGCGTGTCGTTGATGTCCGTTGAAAATACTGTGGTGTTGTGAAGTTTCTCGGAATGATAATTGTGACTGCGGCTAAACTCCGAGCCGGACTTTGTAGCAGGAGATCTAAAATTAGAAGTTTGATTTATGCAAGTAAGGCCTATGGAGGGACCGTGACCATAAGATTGTACAAAGACAATTTCTCAATAATTTGTTGATAAGGTCGGTATGCTTGACTTTTTAGTAAGACGCCTTTTTTTAATTAATTGTTGGCCACAGTGGTAGGGTTCTTTATGTATTTGCGTCCAGTGGAAGAGCGTGTGGTTGGATTTCTCGTCTCCGGAAACCGTATTTTTGGGGTGCACGAGCCTTTCTTGATTTTGGACACTTAGTCTCTGCCGATTACGTTAATTCATACAGAAACAAGATAGTACTCTTTGAAGTGGTGTTGTGCCAGTCAGGATGGTGAATGGCTTACTTTAGTGCGTACGACAGCGATGAACTTCTGCTTCTGTTTCTGAACTCTTTCTTTCCTTACGTTTACCAGGAAAGCTGTGATGATAATTCCCGTGGTCAAACTCGCATATCCATCAAACATATAAGATTAAAAGTCGAGTGAGCCAATAATGAAAATTATTTTAAGTAAATTTAAATAACTATTTAATACCTATATCCATTCAATTTCTAATCCTAACTATGGAATGGATATAAAAATCATACCAATTTGGAGTACTATAGCAGCACTCATTTTGGAACATGAGTCGGTAGATTAATATTGAAACTGTTATTGGTCATAGATCAACTTTTGTATGTGACAGTCGCACCATTTTCTTCAGAAAGCTATGATGGAGTGGTGTTTAGGCCAAGAGGTTGATGATTTTGTTGTCCCCAAAGATGAAGACTTTTGGGACAGGCTTCCATCGCCTGATAGCCTGTGGCATTGGGGAATTAATGAATCGGAAAGTTTTGGATGGCCAAATGACATTGGTGCTATTAAGATTGCAACTCTCCACACTGAAAAGCTGCCCAAAAAAATGTTGTTTGGTGAAGTTGGTAGTCAGAGTTCCCAGGACGGGGTCCATTCTTGTGGCTCTAACGTAAATGGAGGATGGACTCAGGATTCGCCCCAGAGGATTCATACTACACATGATTGGCCTTGTTTCCAATTCGATGATCCGATGGATGATCTATTCTTGTACAGGTGTAACTTCTGGCTTCTTGGGCTTAGCTTAGTTGATTTAATGCATGTGGGAAATCATATTATATTGGAAGTGATTTAACTTGCCTTATTGTTTAAAAGTATTCATTGAAGCTAAAGTTGCATTTAGTGGTATGCGAGAGAATGAAGAATTGGAATCCCATTCCCATTGGACCTCTTTGGTCAATTAATTCACCTAGATAATGAGGGTAGCTTTGGTCCATTAAAGTATTTGTGGCTTAATTATTATTAAGTAGCTACCGTATTTCATTCCCACAGCCCGTAGAAATGCATATCAGCAATCTATAGGAATTTCCAAACACTTGCAAAAATAGTTGCTTATTTTATTTCATCTAATTACCCTCACGATTTTTTATTCTAAATTCATATAGAATTTCTTACTCGGAGATGATCTGCCAGGAACTGGGTATAATTTATCTGTCTCCTGATTCACAATGCAGGGTGATGCCATCTGATGGAAGCTCAACTAGCATGATGTTGAATTTGTGCTGTGTTTCCTGCAATCAACAATCCGAGTGTTTCGGAGACTGTGCCTTGTCTCAATCGGCTGGCAGGGACACTGGACAAGTCACTACGTATAATGACAGCGACAACATCGACCAAAGTGATGGCCCATCAGTAAAGGTGAGACTGCCTTATCTTGACTAGAAGAACGGCAAATTTAGGTGTTCACAAGTACTTTATCTGTTACAGCATCTAGTGGTCTGTTTCTTTATTTAGGATTTCCAAATTGACAATTTTTCTTCTCGGGAACAGGGATGGGATCGGGGAGATGCTGGAAAGAAACTTGCTGCTTGTGTATTTCTTCTTTGTATGTCCTGTAAAATGTCCTCTATGCTTTACTTGACACAGTTTGGGGTTGTTTTGTCTAAAGAATGTGTTTTATCTCTTCCAATGGAAGCACCGTGTTATCTATGCATTATGTCTCGTTATATAAACTTTGGTAATTGTGCCATTTTTATCGAACCCATTAGCCTCAGGAGTGGAAACACGTCACCGTAAATAAACCAAGTTCATATACGTATTTCTTTCTATATCTGGTGACCTTGTTGCCATAAGCAATAGCTCTGTGAACTTGCTTTGTGCATGATTTAGATGGATCTGTGATGCTCTGACTAAACTCCTTATGCTCAGTGGATGGACATGATGTAGCGAGTCCCATATTGGGGAAGCAGTTCTAAAAGGGCTGCTTTATAAGTATTTAGGGCTTTTCCCCTCAGATCGGTTTTTTTGGGTGGGCTCTCCCTAGCAACTTGTGCTCGCTATAATGGTGCTCTTATTGAGACTAACCCCTGTCGGAAAAGGGCTACCTGCAAAGGGGTTGACCGGATGAAAATCCTAAGTAAAGTGCCATAGAGTGAAAACCGCCGAGGTCGGCGGTAGGAGAAAGAGGGATGAATGTAGTGAGTCCCACATTGGGGAGGCAGTTCCAAAATGACTGCTTTATAAGTATGAGGGGCTCTCCCCCCTTAAACTGGTCTTTTGGGTGTGCAGATAGAAAATTCATCATTGGTGCTTTTATTGAGACTAGGCAGAGGCGATGGCGACTGAAGAACGAGCTCCGACGGCACTCGGAGGTGCCGTTGCAAGGCTTTTGACGGTGGTGAAGGACGCCGCCGCAACCGTTCGACGAGATGCAGAAAGACTTGCTGCAATTGCTGCCACCACCGCTTCCACTAAAGCACAAATCCAGTACTCCCTTGATGAAATCCTTCAATCGCTCAATAGGATTGAGTGAAAACATAGCTCATCAGCGAACCTCCCGTTGCTATTGAACCCTTCACCATCCATGGCGACTCATCTGTTACTGTCCACCCTCCACTGTTGCTTCCAACTACCACTGCGTTCATAACATCTTTGACCGCGATTCCACAACCGCAGTCGCAAACTCCAACCCAAGCCTCACCCAGAAAGCTACCATCGCCGCTAGGCGCCACAATCGCTCTTCATCTTCCTTTACCCCAACCGGAAATTGCTTCCTTCATTGCGTTCGTACAACCACCTATTGCTCGAATCACCACCTCTGTTTCTACCACAGAACAGATTTGGCACTCCCTTATCGACATCCTTCCTACCGTGAACCGAATCGACCAACAACCCTCTGTTTTCCCTTTGCTTCCAACTCCCTCACCGCTTCCCATTCCCACCTCTGATATTTTACGTCAACCTCTGTCGCAAACGCTAACCCTCCTTCCACATGCATCACTCGATTTCCAAGTTGTTACTCCCCTTCGGCTTCCAATTAACAGCATTGATGAGACTAGATGCTTGAATTTCCATAGCCTACTGCCCTCCAAGCAGCCAGTACACACCCTGGAGGTACCACATAGGTCTCCTTCTTCCTCTATTTCTCCTCCAAAATTTCCCGCTGATTTGACGTTTTGCCATTAGCCCTTACTATTGAAGCTTGTGTCGTTGTCTAGAGCTATCGACATGGCAACATTAGTGGAGGAAAACCTAGATGTAGGTTGACCCTATTCGCCACGACTTCCACTTACCAAGCCACCCACTAACACCAACTCGGCTCTACCAAAAACTCCTCTCCTGAAAGCCTGCCTCTACAGTTCTTTGGTTTGATAGCCAATGAGGACGGCTCTGTCCAGACTATAGTACAAATTGCCATCCCCACTGAACCTAATTTTTCATTTGAATTTTTCCACCTCAACATATTTTGGCTTCTAGAAAAGAAATCCATTCATCCATTGAGGGAAAAATTTTGTTGGTATACTTGGGATGCAAAGTGTCTGAGCCGGGTACCCAGTTCTCAACGCCAGGCAGCTACTTCTTCGGCTGGAGTCACTAATTGGTCTGATCCTGATGCCAAGAAGTTGAAGGAAGACTGGGATGAGTCGGGGGGTGAAGGACCACTGCTAACATCAGCTGTTGCCATATTTTCTTCAAAGGGACACTCTGATAAGATGGAGCTGCAGGTTGATGATGACTTTGATTTGAAGGACAAGGATGCAATCTTTAATTACCGGAGGATGTATCTACCAACACAGCAGGTTGCTTATCACACTCCACCTCGTTTTCCCCTAGATGCAATTGAGAACATTTGAGATGGAGCCTCACTGTTATTCCAACGATTTGGCTCGTCTGATTTTGCTCGGATTGATGACATAAATTTGATCAGTGGGATGGAGCAAACTAGTGTCTTATTTCAGCAAGCTTTAGAGGTTGGATATTCACATTCAAAATTACTAAGAAGTATTATTCAGCATACTTGTGTGCGGTTCCCTAATCTTGCATCCTATGTTGAGGAATCACATTTCTTGCTTGGACGTTCGAGGTCCTCGCAGATAGAGGAGTCATTTGTTACAGACAAAGGTGCTCATAAAGCTTTTGTAATTTTTGGAGGGGACACTTTAGAGAAACAAGTATCTCTGATGAGTGGAACAAATGTCTGGCTCAACTTGAAGGCATTTAATGATTTTGAAGTAATACCTTGTTTGCTTTCCCCAACATATTCATCTCACACAAAAAAGGGTAGCAAGGAAGTTGATGTGAGCTCTAGATCAGTCTGATCCTTACCATACTCTCTTGTGCTGAGGCAGACAACAGAGGAAGTTCTAGCAGCATGCATAGAGGCAATTGAACCTTCTCGAGCTGCACTGACTTCTCGCTTAAGGAAACAAGTGATGAATGACCTTATGGTTGGCTTGCAAAGGCATAATTAGTTTATCAGGTTTGATATATCTGATGAACCTGTAAGATACTCTTTAGGGGAATGGGTCAAGCTAGCTAAGGAAGTTCAGGCTACAGTTTTTATTGCAGTACAGGGAGGCATTGGTGAAGATAGTACACTTCAGTCCTTTCTGGAGGCTGAAGGAATTCCCTATACAGGGCCTGGTGCAGTAGCTTCCAGTATTTGTATGTACAAAGTCATAACATAACTTGCTCTTAAGCATCTTGCAGACTCTGGGGAACTTGCCATAAATAAAGAGGTGCGCCGAAAGGAGGATCTTAATTATATGCCCATTTTGGAAAGTTGGCAAGAGCTGACCTCAAAGCTTCAGTGTGAAACTTTGTGTGTTAAGCCTGCTAGAGATGGATACTCTGGTGGGGTTGCAAGGTTATGCTTTATGGAGGACTTGGGAATTTATGTGAGGGCGCGGGGGGACTGCATTTTACTAATTCATCCTAACAGCTTTTTGAAGGCAAATGGACCAACTGAGATGCCAAATCCTCCTCCCGAGGTTTTGATATTTGAACCATTTATTGAGACCGATGTGATTAAGGTTTTATCCAACATATATTAGCTTACGTGGAAAGGGTGAAGTAGATGGGTTGAAGTAACTGTTGGTGTAATCAGGACATGCAGATCAATGCATTCATTGAGCTCTTGTATCACTGTCAAGAACTGGCAATTGTTCTTATGTGTTGTTGGTTTGTGGGCTGGACTTATTATTAGCTTTGTCACTAAATACTACACTAGCAACACACTCAGCACTGTTCAAGATGTTGCTGAATCTTGCACAATTGGAGCTACTACTAATGTTATTTTCGGCCTTGCCCTGGGCTATCAGTCAGTCATTATATCTATTTTTGTGATTGCTGTCAGCATTTACATCAGTTTCACCTTATATGATGTCGCCGTTGCTACCCTTGGCATACTTGGCACAATTGCTATTGGGTTAGCTATTGATACATATGGTCTCATTAGTGACAATGCTAGTGGCATTACTGCGATGATTAGCAGGAGCCATAAAATCCGCGAGAGGACTGATGCCCTTGATGTTGCTGAAACCACCACCTCCGCTATTTGCAAGGGACTTGCCATAAGTTCTGTAGCTTTCGTGTCTCTTGTTCTCTTTGGTACCTTTGTGAGCTGTGCATCTATGTCTTCGGCAGATGTCTGGAGTCCACAAGTTTTCCTCAGGTTGATTATGGGGGTGATGCTTCCATACGGGTCCTCAACCATGACAATGAAGAGCATCAGAAGTGTTGCCCTGATGATGGTTGAAGAAGTCCACAGGCAATTTAACACTTCATCCAGATTTTCCGTCATTCAACATTGAGGACAAGGTTCTCTTGATGGAGAAGATAATGTTACGAGCCCTATTTTTCTTTTACTATTCAATTACTGTTTGGTTAAGCCATTTGGTTGGGACCCAACCGATTCTGTTATAGTTTTTCTATATATTACATTGTGTAGTTGGAGAGAAGGAAATGGAAAATTACTGCCTCATTTTCTCTCACTGTCTTATCTCTTTGCTTTCCTTCCCTTTCTCTCTATCCTTTCCCTGCTCCTCTCTGCCNTGGAGAGAAGGAAATGGAAAATTACTGCCTCATTTTCTCTCACTGTCTTATCTCTTTGCTTTCCTTCCCTTTCTCTCTATCCTTTCCCTGCTCCTCTCTGCCTCTCCGGAAACTTTCCCCTCAACTCTCTCTTTGCCCTTTCCCCTCTTTTCCCTGTCTTCTCCTCTATTGAACTCCCCTTCCCCTTCTACTTCTTCTGATTTCTCTCCCCATCCTCCTCTATTCTCGCCGGTTGCTTGCCGATTGCAAGACACCGCAGCTTTGGACGCATCACATAACCTTCTTTGCAAATTATACTTTCAAAAGTTTCGGACATTTGATTTTTGTGGAAAAGAAATGGAATAGTAGGATATACATATTGTATTCAGACAGTTTTTAAAGACATTCAGACTTCTTTTTCCTTTCAACTGGAAATTGATTATATGATCATAGATTCAGGAGCATTTTCTTTTCCAAGAGGTGGAATATCATTGCACCGAAATTTTGAGATTTGTGACGCAAATATTATGATATTTTTATTTATCTTTACTTGGATTATTTCAGTCTTGGATGTTATTTTTACCCTTGTGTAAGTTTGAACGGATGATCTATATAAACATGCTTTATATTACATTTTCATCACAGTGTGATTATTGTATAGCGGTATTCCCCTCTTTTATGAATTATCTCTTTTGTTCTTCCTTCTCTATTCTGTCTCTTCCCCTCTTTTTTCCCTTTTCCATCCTACCTCAACTTTGGTATCAGAGCTGAAGTTTCTGATTATTTCTTTTCCCATCTTATATCAAGTTACCAACTTGTCACAAAAATTAATACTTTTAACAAAAATTGCCTTCTTGATTGCTGCTTCATGTGCTGTTTACCATGGAATATTGTTTCATATGTTGCACAATTCATTTGCTGTTTGCCATGAACTTGGTATAGTAATTGATCTAGTCTTGCTCATATGTTGCTCACAAGTGGAGAGGAGACCACAAATTCAATTTGGCAGTCTTGCCAGTATAATATTAATTATTGAATCTCATTTTTGGTTATGTTTGATGGGGGCCAAGGTCTTGATCCCTAGTGATGAAAATGGTGGAAGTGCATGTCTGTCTGAGACAACATCACTTGACGAATCTGTGTTGCAGGAGTTTGAGGCAGTATTGACACAGGTGAACTAACTAAACCTATCGCTCAACAAAATTGTCCTGCACAATCTATAGCTGTTGCTCATTAAGTCGCTTTAAAAATATTTCCTCAGCTAAGTGAGAAGACTCGACTTTGCTTTCGAGATTCCTTATATCGGCTTGCCCACAACTCAAATTGGCAGTTGCCTACTCAGGGTCATGCTGAAGGTGCTCCTGATGGAACATTAAGGTACTTTCACAGTGTTTCATTCTTTAGAATTAAATCTTTGCCTTTTTAGGCTAATGGAAAACAAGGATTGTGTCTTCTCATGACCTTCTCACGTCAATTCTACCTAATTCTCACATCGAAACGCGAATAGTTTTACATGGGTTCAAGGCACAAAACCAGCTGTTTTGTAACAGAGAGAAGTCAGAATGCATGTGGCCTTCTCAGTGATGTCGTAGTTCACTATGTCGTGGCCCTTGTTCAGTGTTCTTAATTAGATAGGAGTTGACCCATCTTTACTAAAGCATGCAATGGGTTTTTATTCAGGTCCATGCAAACAGAAGCAGCTGAATCAGAAACAAACTGCATTGACAGGGCTGTTGCAAATCTCATGTTCAACAAGACGGATACAGACGCACCCAATCTTCATCCTGCTATGTCAGCCAAGTTTGAAAGCTGTTTCTTGCAGCTACAGCTGGGACTAGCCAGATCAGATACTTCATTTTACTAAGCCCGCAACCCTTCTAGTTGACTACAGAGTCTCCTTTTGACAAGACCATGAGCCGACATTAGATTCAACCGGTGGGACATGCTGTTACTTGTTCTAAGAACTTCAATTGCCTAGTGTCCCCGCTCAACTCGCTAGTTGAAGATTCAAGGAAGTGTTTGGTTTCCAATTGAAAAGGCTAGTGAACTGGTATGTGTCATCGTTGGGTTTTTATACTTTCAGTTTTATTTGTTGCTTGGAATGAATTGGCCCAATAAGGCGGGGCATAACTGAATTTGCTTTCATATATGGTAATGTTTGATTTTGTACATGATATGCATGGTTGCAAGTTTTCTCTGTCATGATCTTTAGCTAATAAAAGATTACTGGTTTGATTAGTACAAGTTTCGGCCTGTTTTCAGTTTGCCTATCATCATGATCCCCTAGGCCGTGGTAGTGCAGTGTTGGGTTTTAAGTTATTCTCTTGTGGGTATCATAACAAACAAACGGGTTATCTGGAGAATGTGTGATATTTGTGCATGGCATGTTTGTGCAGAGAAAGATATGACGGTTGTCGGTAAAGACAAGGGTTCCCTATACGGTAATGAAAAAAAGTTTATTAGATTTTGGACCACTCTCTTGTGTGTATCACAACAAATGGACGAGTCATTTGAAGGATGTGTGATATTCGCATTTGACATACTTGGGCAGAGAAGTCAAGCAAAGGACAAGGTTCAATCGAAGGTTGGCCGAAGGTCAGTTGAGGGTCGTCTGAGTGACAAAGAATGCTTAAAGGTTGTGCAATACTTATGCGAATGTTGGTGGAGGGGTTAGCTAAGTGGTAATGATTACTGGAAGTCACGCAAGGTTTGTGTGAAGATTGGTTGAGTAACGTACTTCACCGGAGGTTCTTGTAGGGTTCGTCCAAGGAATGATTGAGAAAAAGACATTTTTAGTGAATAAGAGGTATTTGTGCTTAATGGGTACATAATAGATGGTTATGTGTTTTTGGGACGCAATGTGCTCACATAATGTGCGCCGAGGGGCTCCTTTGTGCCAATTCCAATAGGACTAGCGTTTGAAAGACACGTGTAGATTATCCAAAGAGGAATCACGTTTGTTTCATCCGAGGAATTTAGACCATTAAAACTGTTATAAAATCACACATGATATGATTTTTGAGTTAGTAGCAGTAATGATAGCAGCAGAAGCTCTGTGAGTTGCATGAGCATTACGGCAGCTTTGAGAGCAATTTCAACATAATGAGCATCGCATAAGAGAGAGAAGAGAGAAAAAGAGAGAAGATGAAGAAATTTGCATTTGGTTGATACTCAATTTGAATTTTATTCTTTACCAATGTCAAATATATTGTTTTAGTATGTTTTTAAAACTTATTACTATTTAGTTGCTCTTTTTTTAACTATATTTTTTCTTATGAGTTATTAAGTGGATTATAAATTGTATTCAACCATTCTCCATTCTGGTTGTAGTAAAGGATTATTAAAGGGATTATTTTATAACTGATGTTATTTTTATAGTGGATTTATTTAAAATTTATTTCGTAATTTTTTTCTTAATTTGGAAGGATTTTTCAATTTAAAAATTATTATACATATTGTTTTCATGTATTCAAGTATTTAATGGTTAACAGGAAGGTTTGGGATTGTTTAGTTGTGCCAAGTATGGATGTTTGGGCTGAATCCCAACCTGCGGATCCACCCTCTCTAGAATGGAACCAACCTTAGGCCGAGGGAGTGCTGATCCTTATCCTCAAGGAAGGGACTATGTTTGTAGATGGACTCATATTTAGAGCCCGGTCAGCAGGGCCTCCACCTTCATATGGTCCTCGAGATGCTATCAGAGCAAGTCTAACTCGACTCATGCTATCTCGGTTCCTCCCCTGAAGAATTTTGAGTTGATCTCCCCTAACAGAAGGGAAGATCAACTCTTCTATTGAATCGAGCAAAAAAAAAAAAAAAAGGCTTCTTCCATCCCTTCTGTAATCAGGTTATCGCTCCCAGACCACATCATTGATCTTTGATTGCATGAATCCCAATGAGAATTATCTTGGGCTATCCCAAAATGCACCTTTAAATACCGTCAAGTAGAGTACCAATCTCTGAAGTTCAGAAAGAAAATGTGCTCAATGCTACCAAATACCTCACCGCACTAAGGTGAATTTGGCCAATGAAGATGCTTTGAAATGTGTTGAGATAAAATAAAAAAATACAAATCAGATGTTCAATCTCCAAGTGTCGTACTACTTGGAGATAAACAACGATATTGGAGCATACCCCGAGCAAAGAGATATAAGACTCCAAAAGGTAAGGAAAAAAACAAAACAGACGTCAGTAGCCACCACAGCACACCCACCAAGTGCAAAGCAACGGGGGGCCAGCAATCGTATTAATCCAAATATGTCATCGCACAAACTGCATCAGCAAATCAATCAAGGCACCAAGCAAATCATCAGTAAAAGCGTCAGAGCAGGAGGAAAGAGCCAACTGTGCGTTGGCAGCAAAGCAACCTGGTCAAGGAAGAGAATCCGCTTCCTCTGATCATATCAGCATGCCCTCCCCAACTAACCTGTAGTCCGGCACGTCACATCAAACCGGCAAGCAACCAGTGATAGATCTACGCCCGGAACCATCACGATGGCTAGAATCTACACATGTCTGGTAGGAGATCGGATTCCGCGCAAACCAGTAAGATTGTCCGAGCAGGAGGAAGTGGCCGACCGTGCGTCGGCAGGAGAACTTACTAGTCAAAGTAGATAAGCCACTCCTTGCCAGTCCACCAGCAAATTAATAAAACAACAATAATAATAATTTTTATTTTATTTTATTTTATTCTTTTTTGTGGGAAAGAGAGCAAACCCGAAAGTGCCAATGGAAGATACAAAGCATTCAGAATGGCGATTAACTCATCAGAAAGGGGAAATAGTTCCCCGATTTTTAGCACAACCTCATAAATGAAGATGATTCCAACTGGAGGGTGTTGGCGCAAAAAGGAACGGTAACTGGTCAAACGGTAAGACAATACTCACTCCCACTCATACAGACACTCGGACAGAATTAGCAAGAAGGAGAGATAAAATGAAGTAGAAGAATACAGTCGAGTTTTATGTGAAATATCCTTCAAAATAAAGGGAAAAACCATGGGATTTCAGTCAACTAAAAATGAATCCACCAGGTATGAGAGTTGGTTATAAAAGTTACTGGCTATACAAGCCCTAACAACAGTAGAAGAAGAAGGAAAAAAAAAACAGAGCACGAGAACACACACACACGATTTTTCTTCATTGCTCTATACTTCTTCTTTCTCTCTTCTAAACAACTTCACTTAGTCTTCTCACACTCTCACCTTTTCTCTAAGACAACATATATGTATATATATATATATATATA
>JAODPA010039086.1:0-12094 GCA_025585075.1 Nepenthes mirabilis | reverse complement strand
TCTTCTCTTTTTTGTTTTTCTTCTTCTCTGCGTTGGAGTTTGCTTGCCTCCCTTTGCTCTTGAGGGTTGTGTTGTTGGTGATTAGGCCCTTTCTTTCATTGGACCTTGTCTCCTTTGGTTTCTCTCTTCTTAAAGAAAAAAAAATCTATTGTTCTGTTGCTGGGGGTATCGGTCCTCATTACTTTTTGGATGCCCCTTGTTGTTCTGTTGTTGGAGGTTGGTCCTGGAGCTACTGGCTTTTACCTCCAGCCGGTTGATGAGTTGGATGCTTCCTGAAGGAATCCAAGATGCTGATGTCGATCTCTACTGGGTGGCTTTTGTAGAGGATGGGCAACCATTGTGGGTGTCTGTTGCCATTGCTGGGTTGTGTTGTTCTGTTCTGCTTGGAACTTCAATGAATGTTGTTGGAGGCCTGCTCGATTCAAATCCGTGTTAATGCTGCTGATTGATTGCGTGGTTGACTTGGTGTGGCTGGTGTGTCCTGGGTGCTTTATGTGGTGGTGGGTGGCTATGCCCAGTTATGATGCTTGTCGTGGGCTGCTGCAGCCGAACCAGGTTCTTCCGTTGCTGTTTTTTCTGTTATGTTTGGCTATTCTGTAAACTTTGCTGGAGCTGAGTTTGGCTAAGCCCTGCTGAAGCTGCTGGTTTGATGGTCTTGTTACTATGGAGTGGAAGCGCTGGAAATAGGCTGCCGATCGGGCTGTCCTCTCTTTGATGATTTGAAATCGCTAGCCATGGTGTTTACCTTGGTTGGCTTCGTTGCTGGTTCCCTTTGTTCTAAGTGCTGTGGCCTTTTGGATTTTTGGCTGATGGCTTATTCGGTTCATTGCTGAATGTTGTGTTACATCTGATTGTGGTGCATCTGTTTGACCACATGTGTTTCCCTGCCGTGAGGTCATCTTGTAATCTGCTGATGTTTTCTCCATATGAAGCGACCCCAGTGCTTTGGCTTTGTTCCCTGCCGGTTTTACTACGGGTGCCAACTTTGTGAGCCTATTGTTTATTCTGATATTGAGGTTGCCGGGTTGCTGAATTGTGGTGAATACTGTTTCTGCTGGGCTGTGATGGTGGTGCTCTGTTTGGTGCCCAGTGTTGTATTAGCAAAGATGCTGATGCTGGTTTTTTTTTTTTTGAGCTGTTTTTAACCTGCCGTAAAGGAGGTTTGGCCCAGGTTTTGGAAATGTTCCTGGATGGCACGTTTTCTAACACAGTGTGGATAGCTGCTGTTTACTGCGATTGCAAGCCGTAATTCTCTGCCTGTATTGAGTGGCGGTGGATTTTGTTGGCCTTGCACCCTCTGTTGCCGAGAGATGCAGCTGGTCCTGATTCAGATATCAAACTCATCAGCCGGCAGGAGGTAAGATTTGGCAACCTAGTGAGAGAATCTCTCTCTTCTCTCTTCGATTTCAAATTTGAACTCCCTCCTGTCGCCCGTTCGGCTCTGGCGGCGTCACCGCCGGCCATGGCCGGCTTCTTGGGGGATCCCCTTGTTCCGTCCTTGGTCCCTGATTGCCCCGGTCTTCCTGTTCCTTCTCTCCCTATATTGCCAGCGACGGAGCTGTATGGCGTGAGAGACTTTCCCCCTTTACTCGATAACTCTCTGGCCTCCCCTAATGGCCCTGATGCCGGCTTCTTATCGAAGGTCAGGGCCTTGGATGCCGGCATCTGTACCGCATCGGCGCCGGCTTCCCCATCCCGCCCCCTTGCTGACGGTTCTGATACTCTCTGTTGTGGCTCGACGCGTACGGGTTTTGAGGAAGATTGCTCTTCTGTGTCGCCTGCAAAGTCTGTTGTGGCCAAGGAATCTTCTGAAACCGCTCTTGCTAATGGCTCATCTTTGAAGCTTGAATCCGCCCATATTACCGCAAAAACCTGGGCTCAAGTCATCGTGGACAAAGGTTTCTGTTCTTTTGCCTCTCTTAAATATTTTCCTCCTAGTTTAGAGTCTAACATTGATAGCCCGCTCTCACCTCCTGCTGAGGTTGTGCAACAGTGCTCCGAAGTTTGGGGCTCTACTTTGGTGGGTTTTTTTCCTGAAAAATCTCCATACTTTTCGGCAGTCAATGGCATCGCCAGAAGAATTTGGGCACGATTTGGGATGCGTCACGTTGCTGTCAATGGAAATGGACTTTATTTCTTTCAATTTGACTCCACGTCTCAATTGGAGGATTGCTTGGCCAGAGGTCCTTGGGCCTTCAAAAAGTTCCCTATCTTCCTCAAGAGATGGTCACCGGGATTGAGCCTGGACCTTGAATCTCTCATGCCGTTCCTTTTGTGGATTTCGTTGACTAATGTTCCAATTGAATTCTGGACTTCTTTGGGGTTAAGTTGGATTGCTAGTTGGATTGGCAAACCAATCTTGTGTGATCCCCATACTGCCTCTATGGATTGGGTCCATGTGGCCAGATTATGCGTTGAGATGAAAAAAGGTGACCCTCGACCAGCAAAAATTAGGCTTCTGTCGAATGCTGGTGCATCTTCCAGGGTGGTTGAGGTAGATATTGCTTATCACTCAAAGCCGGCTTATTCTCCAAGCAGATTGAAGAGGCCTTCTGCTCTGCCTAAGGCCACGGTTCCTGTTGTTGCTGGGGGTGGGTGTTCTGCACATCCCATAAAACCCCACCCTGTTCAGGCTTTGTCTGCGGAATGTGTTGAACCTGCATTTCCTGATGTGGTGTTCCTTGGTAGAGTGATTGAATCCTCTTCTGATCGTGGTGAAGTTGATATGGTTCAGCAGACTTGTTGTCCTGTCATTGATGACTGCTCAGCAATTGGGCTGGTAGCTTCGCTGCCTTCCCAATTAGCTGATTCTGCTCCTACTCAAGCAGCCTATGCTGAGTGCTCCACTGTTGGCCTTTTTTTGTTGCTGCTGATGCTGCCCTTTGCTTGGTAAGATGCTGATTGGCTTGCTCAGACTTCTAGTTAGAATCTGATTGGCTATGGAAGTGCCTGTGGTGATTTGAGCCCTACTGCTAATGCTGATATTGCTGGGCCTTTCTTTGGACCCTGCTGTGTGGTTTTTTTGAGTGAGTACGGAAGCATTCAAGTTCCACCCAGCAGTCTCTTCGTTTTGTTTTTCAATTTTGAATTTGTCCGCGTCTTCTGCGACACTTCTCTTCTGGCCGGGCGGCGCCGGAGCCGGCCAAGGCCGGTCTCCTGGTTGCCTCGCCCGGTTGTCTCCCGATTCTCCTCCTCTTCTCTTGCTCCCGCGGCGGCACTGAGACCTCTGAGGTTTCCGATGTCGTCCTTACCGCTTAGCCCCCGAATCTCCTAGGTTCGTGCTTTTGGATGTTCCTTCGGCTCATCCGTCTTGTAGTTGATTGAGATTACCTGCCCTGTTTACTGGGGTTGAACGCCCCTGTTCATGGGCTCCGTGCGTATGTCTCGAATTTGCTTACTGGCTGGAATTGGTCAGTCCCTTTGCCCTTCTGATTTGTATCGGGAGGTGCTGTTTGACGCTATTGTCGTCTTTTATGCTTCTCGAAGAATCTGGCGCTGACGAAGGTATGTTCGTTCTGCTGGCTCTAAAGGTCCGCTCCCAGTGTGTTTCCTCCTGTTGGACGGGTAGGGGGATGCCGTGCTGTTCAGGCTGGATCTACTGGATGAGGTTCTGAAGAGCTGGCTGAGGACTGCTTTGTTGCAAGAGATCCTTCGGATGTGATGGAAATCCTTCTGCTCGCTGCCAGCGGTAGTGGGCTGTAGGTTTCTCACTGGCCTGCGGTCTGATGACGACGGTGGCGTTTCTCATGTTGCTGGTTATGCAGCTATTTTCAATTGTTGGTTCTGCTGTATGTTGCCTTTGTGGGGACATTTTTTGTTTGGCATTGCTGTGGGCGAATGGCTACTGCCATGGATTCTATTGCCGAGTCCTGGGATTGGTTGCCGGATTCTATCTATTTGTCCAGGGCCTAAATTTTGCCTTTTATATAATGCCGTCTATAAGGTTTGGGGATGCTGTTTTTGCCTGCTGTGTCATTGTTCTGTAATGCTGCAAGTGGAGGTATGTTAGGTGTTGTATCAAATTGTTGGTCTTCAGCTAGTCCTGCTGTTGTTGGGGAGGCTTGGGGCCTGTTGCTGATGCTATTTTGCAGCAGTTCTATTGGGAATGCAAAGGATGCTGATCCCTTGATGGCTAATCCTTTTGGCCGGATTGTGTAGGATAGTTTTAGACTAGCCTCTTTGTTCAATTAATGTTGCTGCAATTGCTCGGGATGGATCTTGGGCTTTTCATTCTGGTATTTGTTGTAGATCTTATGTTTAGCACTTCCTGCTGCCAGGAGTGGCTTAATTGCTGATGCATCTGCCGCTTGTTGGAAATTGTTTTTGCAATTGGGGTAGTGGATGCATGCGGCTATGCTGTGGCTCTTCTTTGCAGGGCTGTGATTGGTGGTGCTTTGCTGTCGATGACCAGTGCTATTTTTTTTAGCCAGTTTGCAAATCTGCTGCTGTTGGGCACTTCTTTGGATGGAACCTGTTCCTGCTGAAGTGCGGTCAAACCGTTGATGGCTTCTGGCGCTCTGTTGGTATCAGCCTGCTCTCCTTTGCTGCCGGGAGTTGCAGCTGGACTTGTGCTGGTTGATGGCTTCATCATGCTTCATTGTGGTAGTATGAAGCAGTGGGAAGGAGGTGTGCTATGCTGTGCTGGGATGCAGTGTATCTCTATGGTGCAGTATTACAGAATGCAGAACTTGTTGTGTTGCTGTAATGTAACTTTAGTTGCCGGGAGATGCAGATGGGCTGATTGGTGGTTGCTTGTTTCATCTTGCTCCTTTGCTAAAGGTGTGGAGCTGGATTCAAGAGTATTGCCTTAAATTGGCATGTTTTTGTTTTAGGAACTGCTTTACTGATGTTAGAGTAGTTTGTTTGTACTACACGAATATCAACATTTTTGTCTTTCTGTTGGTTTCATCGTTGTATCTGAGTGCTCGGGGCATGCCCTAGCATCTATGGTTTATCCCCTAGTCGAAAAAACACTAGGTGACAAACCATTACTTGTAAATTTTTTCTCCCACTAATCCAAATCACTTACTTACCAAAAAAAAAAAAAAGCTCCACTGTTGGCCTTTCCCTTTCTAAGATGTGGAAGCGCTGTCCTGTGGAGGCTTGTGATGATGCGCCTTCTAATGCTGGTTGTCCCACTGATAACCAGTTGCGGGATGTGGATGCCTCGTTTGTGAATGATCCTACTGCTGGTCCCCTTCCTTGGCCACTTACAATCCCGGATGAGCAGAATCCTGAGTTTATTCATGCTGCTGGTGATCCTGGGGAGAGCTGTGAGGTGGATTCAGTTGTGAGTTGTGACCTCCTCTCTGATGTTGATGTCCACCCAATGGTGGGTGCTGTTGATTCGGTGTTGCCACCAAATTTCCTGCCTATTCTGGCCCCAGCCTCTGGACTTTTTGATGGGTTGGGTGTGGGAATGGCACTCGCTGTTTTGGGCCCCAAAGAAGGCCTTGCTGTTGATGTCGGGGAATCAAATGACCCTACCGAGTTTACTGACTCTTGCTCTTTAGATCCAATTGATAGGACTCTAGTTGGGGTTCCACCTAATTATGTGCATGATTCTTCTAGGGGGGTGCATCAGCCCTCTTTGTCCACTGCCTTGGCCTCCGAACAAGAGCCCTGTAACCTGGCTCCCATTAGCCGGGCTGAAAGGTTTCCTGATAGAGATTTGGCACACGAGAATTGCCTAATTCCTGGGGTCGACGAGTCCACTCCAGAGTCTATTGCGCGGATCGTCCGTAAATACTCCCAGGTTGCTCCTTCTCCCGAAGTATGCCTAAAAAATCCATCTGTAGATGATCCTTTGGACATAGCTGTGCTTGCTAATCGACCTGTTCTGAGTTCGGTCCCCTTTTCTGGCTACTCGAATGTGATTGTGGCTGATCCTAGTGAATTTGGGCATGGATTTGGTCCGGCATGAATAAATGTCTTCATGCCGGTCCTTGGATCATGGCTGGGAAGGCTATCTTCCTCAAATGTTGGAAGCCGGGTATGAATCTTAACAAGGATGAACATAAACGCTTTCCCATTTGGATCAAACTCTTCAATCTGCCGATTGAATATTGGACCCATGCCGGCCTCAGCTGGGTGGCTAGTGCTGTTGGAATTCCTCTCCAGCTCGACCCCCGGACTGCCCGTATGGAGAATGTCTCCTTCGCAAAAGTCTGTGTGGAAGTGGGTGTCGATGGCCCCTTTCCCAAAAGCATCACCATTAAAGCTTGCCACGATTCGGCTCCCACTGTGGTGAAGGTGGAGTATAGCTGGCGGCCTATCAGATGTAGTCGATGCCGTCTGTTGGGGCATGATGAAGCTCAATGCCATCCCAAGGAAGCTAAACCTCCATCTGGTATTTCCCGCTCCAAATCTCCCATTTCTGCTCATGTGGAAAAAGTCCCAATGGTCTCATCGCCTTGCCCTGGGATCGCGATTGATGATTGTGTTCCACCTTCTGTGGATCATGAAGTCTTGATTCAGCCGGTTTCTCCCCCACATCCATTTGCTGCCCCGAAGGATGCTGAAGGCCTTAGTGGCTGTTGTGGGAGTAGCCCCACCATTGTGGCGGTGTCGGACTCTCAAACCTCCCCTGGTCTGCTGGATTCCCAGAAACCAGTTCCCCCTACTCTTGGTCTGGTATCCCAGACTCCTCTGGAGCCTACTGACAGCACCCCTGTTTTTGGCCCCTGTCTCCCGGATTCCTCTGCTCTTGAGCCAAAATTGTGCCCTTCGGATGATTCCGGTTGCTTGGATGGCCTTCCTGGTGTGCAGATTAATGATTTGGATATTGATCCTGGCTCCGACAGTGATCCAACTCCCATTTCAATCTCTCGAATTATAAAAAGGCATGGTTTGGTGTCTTCTAAGAATGGGGGAACTGTCCCTGCCTCTGAAATCTGTACCGGCCGGGATGTGGACTATTCTAAAGAGAAATTTTTAAATGTCAATGAGGCTTTGGCTATAGAGTGCGATTCTTGGAAGCCTTCTCGTTCTCGAAAAAAGAACAAATCCAAAAAATCCAAGGCATCACCCCGATCTTAGGGGTCGTGCTGGTGGTTTCTGCGGGTTTTGTATGGATCAAATAAATCCAGCATTTGTTTTGCTGGTTATTTTGTGTTAGCTTGAATATCTTGGTTTCTGGTATTTATGTAATGCAGATGGTTTCTGCGGTTTGCCGTTTTCGAATTGAGGCCGGGTATGTTTTTACCGACTTTGATTTGGTGGCTTGCATCGGGCTGATTTGTTTTGTCTGCCAAAATGCCGATTTTGATTTGGTGCCCATAAGTCGATTCTGAATGCCGATCTCATCCTGCGTGCAAAATGCCGAGTTGGATTTGCTGCCCAAATGCTGATTTGGATTTGCTGCCCAAAAGCCGGTTTGGTTACGCGGCCCATTTGCTGATTTTGAATTGAGGTCGGGTATGTTTTTACCGACTTGGTATGACAATTGCTGAGGTGGTCTTACAGGTGCCAATTTGGACTGCGCTTAAAATAGCCGATTTGGATTTGAATGTGAAATGCCGATTTCGTTTTGCATCTCAAATGCCGATTTGGACTTTAATGTGAATTGCCGATTTCGATTTGCATCCCAAGTGCCGATCTCGCTTGCTGTAGCTTCCGATTGCTTTGCCCGATTTGGTCTGTGGAAGATGACCGGTCTGGATTTTGGTTGGATGGCTCTGACTGAAGTGGATGATGATGCTGATGTGGATTCTTAACGGTTCTGTTTGATCTTGTCTTGCTTTGATGGAGCTGGAATCTGGTCTTGCCTTGGTGGAGCAGCCGCTGGAATTCTGTCTCCCGGTTGCTGCGGCTGGATTTGCTGGGATACAGCTGCTGGAATGGGTTAGTCAATGTATGGCACCTGCTGTGATGGAGGTTGCCGATTTCAATTGAGGTTGCCATTTGGGGCTGGAGGCCGGATGGGCTCTGAGACTAAACGGCTTGCTGACATGGACTGTCACCTGCCGTTTGGCCAGGAATTTATTGGATATGTTCCTGGATAATGCAGAGTGGACATTTGCTGTTAATTGCACTGGGCTTTCACTGAAGTGCAGATCGGCTGCTGGATTTTCTGCCTGGAATTCTCTGCAGATCTGCAGATTGCATGCTGGACTTCTTTGCCTGTATTGAGTGGCGGTGCATTTTGTTGGCCCAAATGGACCTGATTGCTGGTTGCAGGCTACATCGTGCTTCATTGCTGAAGGTGTGGGGCTGGAAGCAAGGGCTATTGCCTTGAATTGGCATGTTTTTTTTATTTAGGAACTGTTTTACTGATGTTAGAGTGGTTTGTTTGTACTGTACGAATACCAGCATTTTTGTTTTTCTATTGGTTTCTTACGTTGTAACAGAGTGCTCGGGGCATGCCCTAGCAACTATGGTTTATCCCCAAGTCGGAATAACACTTTGAGATAAATCATTACTTGTAAATTTTTTTTCTCCCATTAATTCAAATCATTTACTTACCAAAAAAAAAAAAGGATTTGGTCCGGCTAAGTCGTATGTGAAGCCTGATGCTGGTGATGCGGGTTATTCCTGTTATGAAGATCGCCAACGTTATGAAGATGAGCTTTTTGCTAGGCAGGCTGTTAAATGGTGGAAACGAGGGGCCCGACGAAGTAACTCTGCTCCTAAGAAAGCCCGGCGACCTCATTCCTGATATTTGCAGCAGCTGGTGCAGGGTTGCTGTTCGTGTCTTGCCATTGCTGTGGTGTTCGCTGGCCTGTATTGCAGTGGGCTGAAATTGTCGTTTAGATTTTGAGGGGTTGTGCTTGCTGGTCGGCTTAAGTAGTTGCTCTCTCTGAACCTGCTCCCTACTGGTCGGTTCATGTGCTGGGGCCGGTTGGCTTTTATGCTCCATAAGCTTGTGATTTTGTTGACTGGCCTGCTGGCAGGTGCTGTGTTCGGATGCTGGCCCTGCTGACCATTTCAGTTTGCTGATGCATATATGCTACTGTAAGTGATGGCTGTTCTAGCTGTATTCAGAATGCCCCTTGCCTCTTGATGTGCCCATTGTGTCTGAACTTTGGTGCTGTCGATGGTTGCTGAAACTGAGTAGCAGTTTATCTGGCAGTTACTGTTGCATATCCGGTTGCATGATTTGGGTTATGCTCGTGGATTGGCATGGTTTGTTTTTGTTTGATGATTCATGACTTTGAATCTGGATTGGCGGATTTTCTCTGCTGCTGATGGTTCATTTCATCAGCTGATGCATGTCCGGATCTTCTCTCCTGCCCTGAATCTGAGGTTGGGGGATCTGCTCCTGCGAAATTGCAGAACTACTGGTTGCAAAACTGCCAGTTTTGTGGGACCGTGGTTAGTGAGCTGCTGGACTTGTTTTGATGATGGGTGAGATACGGGTGTTGCAGTGGCTGCTGATGGGTCGTGGACTCTGTCTTCGTCTGCTGGAATGTGATGCCACTCGGAAGTTGGTTACTGCTGCTCCTACTGATGGAGTTTGCAGCGGCTTCGGATGGGGCTCGAATGCTAGGTCCCTTTGATGAAGGAAATTTGCATTGCCTGGCTCAGTTTTTGGCGCTCTGGCGCTGAACCTTTTTCATATTTTTATGAAGGAATGTCATACTTTGGTTTCTGTCATATTTTGTCCTCCTAGAGGCCTTTATGTATTTTTTGATGTACTGTCCGCTCAGGGCATGCCCTAGCATATTATGTTTTTTCTCCAAATCAAATTACTTGGAGACAAAACATAATTTTTGTAACTTATTTTTTCTCCCTTTAATCCAAAATTCTTGCTTACCAAAAAAAAAAATAAGGGGGCCCCTCGCTGCGCTATTAAAGTTGACCTGATGAAGGCCTTCGATTCCATCCACTGGGACTTCATTTTATTGCCTCATTGATTCTCCGATGGATGCTTGACATTCCCTCCGGATGCTGTCCAGATGACCAAATCAGCTCGCTGTTTTTCCTCTGCTGATGCAGTTATGAATTCTACTTGCTGATGTTGCTAATGGTGCTGCGTTCCTGAGAAAGCTGATGCGGCCTGGATGCCTCTTGCGTTTTTGGGGTATGCTGCAGCTGTTGGGTGCTGCTATCAGCAGATGGATGCTGTGGGTAATCTCTAGCTTGCTAATGCTGAAGGAAGATGCTCCTGAAGCCGATGCTACTTTGCCTTTGCCGAGGCTGTTCCTTGCTGTCCATGCTGCCCTGCTGCTGATATTAGCATGTTGGTCCCAGTGTTGAAAATCTTGTCCTCTGCTGTTGCTGATGAAGCTGGACACAATTTGGAGCTGAAAAGGCCCATGGATGGCAGGAAGATCCCTTTGGTAGTGATGCTGAAGCAGATGGAGACTTGAATTCCTCTGTTGCCAGTTTCAATAACTGATGGTGGATTGATGCGGATTCCGTTTGCTGTGATGGAAGGCAGCTGTTGACGGTTTTCTGCATGAAACATCCTCTCCTCCTGTGCGGTCTGACTGGAAATTCAATTAAATCTGCTGGAGTGGATGATTAGCCTCCTTATGCTGCATATTCTTGGTACTGCCTTGGTATGCAGTGATGGGGTATTTGGATCTGCATTTTTCCATCTGATTACCCCAGTGTTGCTCCAACCAGATGCTGCTGATTGTCTTGTGGCCGAGTTGTGTAACTGATGGAGCTCGGCCTCGGGTCGCTCCCTCCGCTGTCTTGGGTGAATCAACCGCCAGATGGCTGCCGATGGGGCTGTGATGCTGTGGTGAGAGCTGCCACACTGATTAAGTTGTGCTGATGCCCACTAGTAGTGCTGAGCGCCATCTGCTTCGTTGATCTTTTGAATTTGGACATGATGCCCACTAGTTGTTAGAACTTGTATTGCGTGTCAGTGTTATCGTGTGTATTTTGATGTACTATCTGCTCGGGGAATGCCCTAGCGAGTTATGCATTATCTCCAAGTCAAAACACTTGGACTTAATGCATTGTCTGTATAATTTTTTTTCCCATTAATCCAAAATTCTTGCTTACAAAAAAAAAAAAAAAAGAGCTGATGAATTCCCCCCCCCCCAATGGTTAATTGGATCAAGCAATGCACCACCACCACCTCGTTCTCCATTAATCTCAATGGTACGCCTGTGGGTTTTTTTCGAGGGGCCAAAGGGCTTAGATAGGGTGACCCCCTCTCTCCCTACCTTTTTGTCTTAGGGATGGAAGTCTTGAATGCCATTTTGAATAGAATGGCTAGGACTAATCCTGAATTTAAGTTTCATTGGAAATGTGATCGCTCCCATATTGTGATGCTTGGCTTTGCGGACGATCTTCTCCTTTTCTCCAAAGCGGACCGTAATTCCATTCAGGCCATTCATGAGAGTCTCAATATTTTCAGTTGTCTGTCCCGCCTCACCCCCAACCCGGATAAGAGTGAGGTTTTTTGCAGCTCTGTTAGGGAGGATTCCTTTCAATGCCTCATTGACATTCTCGGCTTCATGTGCTCTCATGCTATCAAGACCATTGGCGATGGAGCTGACACGTTTCATTGGCACGACCACTGGCACCCTATGGGTCCGCTTAGTAAGGCCTGCTCGGACCGCATTCGTCTGATCACGGGCCTTTCTTGGGACGCAAAGGTTGCTCATATTATTAGAGATGACCATTGGGCATGGCCAAATCCTTACGACCATGAGGTTTCTTGTCTTGCACAAAACATGCCCCCTTATGCCCCCAATTCTGAGCATCGAGATTTATTGAAGTGGAATGGGAGCCCTGATGGTTTTTTCTCCTCAAAGTCTGCCTATCTTCTTTTCCACCCCCCCAAACCCAAACTGAGCTGGGCAAATTTAGTCTGGGGTTCCTCCCATATTCCTGCACACGCCTTCACTCTTTGGCTGGCATTACGTGGTAGGCTCAACACTTCTGATCGCCTTCACGGGGTCCCTATCCTTTCCTATAAATGTATTCTTTGTAGTTTGGACGACGAAAACCATGAACATCTCTTTTTCTCCTGCCCTTTCACCCATTCCCTATGGAACTCTATTCAAAGGAAAGCTGGCTTTCAATGGCCATATCCTGAGTGGACCCAAAACATAAATTGGGCTTCTCGTCAATGGAAAGGAAAGAATCTTTTTGCCCTGTCTAAACGTCTGACCCTAGCGGCTACAATCTATTT
>JAODPA010039075.1:0-12095 GCA_025585075.1 Nepenthes mirabilis | reverse complement strand
TCGGTTATTGACTCTAGGTAGGTGTGTATAGAAAAGTATTAAGCTACTCCTAGTCCGACAGTGAAAGCTCTATCTCCATTCCGATAAAAGATCAAGTTGTTCTTGTGAATATAGGTACAATATTAGACACGTCACAAAAGTATAATATAAAATAAGAAAGTTTGGATTTTCCTAATTAATTCGTATTATTAATGGGTTGATACATTTATAATATGAAATAATCTTGCCATATTTTGTATTGACACATTATCTCAAAAATAATGCATGCCTTGATTATTAAACATGTCAAATTAACACGATTATAACCCTACACAGCTAAACCCCATTTTCCACCCAAATTTTATTCCTCAAACTTGTGACTGGTCACGTATTATTAGCATCTTATTATATTGAATTAACGTGTTAAATGTACTTTGTTGTGTCGCACGAATAAGGCCTACTTATTCAGTAAGTTATGCATGTTATTTATTTATTTAGCAAATTGCATTTTTATTGAATTTATTAAGATGACTATTAATTGTATCATGTTCGTATTGACATATACTTTATATTTATTTATCCACACAACACGGCAATATGAATTTATACTCCCACATATAGATTCTACCATAAATATTGATAAAGATAAGCAAGAGACATATGGGTAGATGGATGAGCCCTTTTTATTTTTTTATTTATTATTCTTTTATAAAAAAACCTTGATGCATCCTAGATCTGAGTTGCTGATGAATTAGGATGCCACTTAATCTTCGGGTCAAATTGAAGCGGGTCTGATTTCTATACTTCTCAGTCTAGATCCTGTACACCATAAATTAAAAATAAAAGGTTAAATAATTGGCAGGACTCACTTTTTAATTTATTCTCCGACACTCAAGTCAATAATCTGTCTCGAGAGATAAAAGATGCAGGGTTATAAATGTATGAGTGATGATGCAAGAAAGTGAGTCCTTTGAGTCTACCTCAAAGGTTGTACTCGGTGTGGAATGGTTTTTTTGGTGGTACTCTCACGGGAAATGGCTTTGATGTTGATAAGGCAAAAATTGTGGGGGAATTCTTAGAAGCTTTATGGATAGAGTGTAGTCTCTTGAGAACTCTTAGGAGTAGCGTTTGATAGCTTGATTGAATGCAAGTGTTTGGAGGCTGGTATTAGGGAAAATGTAGGCGTGGGTGCAAGCACCAATGCAAGCATGCCCTTTAAGTCTACCTCAAGGGCCTTTTATAACCTCTAGTCAGCTTAGCCTTACTTGGGTGCTAAGGCTAATTGCCAGTTGCCTTGCGCCGATTTGGTGAGCAGACATGAGGATTTCGGGCATCAATTAAGGCAATCGTGATTAATCAAAGGAGATTATTTCTTTCCTTGAGGAGATACTGTACACGATAAATATTGAGGTTACCATTATGAGAAATTTGTTAAGTTGGGAGTTGTCATTCCTAAAGAGATCATGATTTGGGACAATATTCGGGGTTCTGGCTGGTTAGGGTAGTTGATCTTCAGTGTGTGAGAATGGTGCTGTAGGTCGTTCGAATTGGGTCGTGGCCGGCTTAGGCTAACCAGCCAGCTATGGCATTGTTTGGGTTAATAGAGGCATTGAGCAGCTTCTAGGCCTAAGGGCCAGATGCGTCCTAGAATCTTTATATTGGGTAGGCCCATTTCTACAGACCCCATCACCAGCCCCCCTGTCGTGAAAGTTAAATTTTTAACCATCGTCATGTTTATGATGGGACGTGACATGCCTTATCATTTTCCTCCTTCCTTAAGCCGTC
The DNA here is from genome assembly GCA_025585075.1 of Nepenthes mirabilis. Lineage (NCBI taxonomy): Eukaryota > Viridiplantae > Streptophyta > Magnoliopsida > Caryophyllales > Nepenthaceae > Nepenthes > Nepenthes mirabilis. Next base: position 10,331 of record JAODPA010039075.1, on the reverse strand, counting down.
CTCAGATTACTTTCTTTACTATTCCTAGCATGATTATTTTGCATACCTGATTTTCAGTAGATTTGTTAGGATGGGAGATCTTTGGCATTTAATGGCTCTTTGATTCCTTCATGCGGTATAAATTGAGGGCTCCTTGTGAAGTGGTGTGGGAAACTAAAGTCACCATGAGGCTTTGGTTTTCGCCCATCGGTGTTGGTGGGAGCTCATCCCCAATGTTCGATGGCACCATTTTGGGATGCACTAGCGGCTTGCTTTAGTCACCCTTTTTCGTGTCCATTTCGGAGCCATGATTGTCGCTATTTTTAAGTGGGGTGAGGCTTTCTTTCGCTCTTCCGTCGCCTTGGGAGGTGGCTAGCCTTCAGAACGGGCTACTACTTGGGCTCCTGTTGTCTCCACAGCCTCGCTTTACTGCTGGAAGGGTTGGTGGTAGATTCTCGGGTTTGAGGCTATTTCCTCCTTATTGTGGGGTGAGGTTTTCCTTACCCTTTGGCTCCCTCTGGATAGTGGCCTCTCCTTGTGATGAGCCTTTCCTCTAACTTCCAACATGCTATTCTTGGGGGCCGTGCTTTACCTTTTTGCCGGATGCATGAGAGTCCCTCGTTTGGGCTTCTTCCGTCATTTGCCAGTCCAGGACTATTTGTCGTTGAGTTCCATGCATCCCTTTCTCTTTGTCACCTTCTTTTTGCTGTACATTAGCCTCTAGAGGCTTTGTAACTTATAAAGGTAAATTAATCAATGGAACTAGCATTTACTTTGCTCGTACTATTTTCATCTTTGTTTTTTTTACTCCTGACCGGGTCATTGACCAACAAATTTTTAAGACACCGGACTGGATCACTAATCTGTCGTGCAAGCCATATGTCAGTCTAGATTGTTGATCAGTCAAACCAGCGAGGTATTGGACTGGGTCATGGACTTGTTGGATAAGTCAGAGCCAGATTGGATCGTTGACCAGTCAAACCGGTTGAGTGCTGGACTGGGTCATCGACCAGTTACAAAAGCCAGAGCTAGACTAGGTTGTTGATCAATCAAATTGACTGGAGGCCAGTTTAAGAGGCTGATCGGTCAGGTGGGCTGAAGCGGACTCGATTGTTGACTAGTTAGGCAAGCTAGAGCCAAACTATATTGTTGACCAGTCAAATCGACTGGAAGCCAGTTTGGGAGGCTGATTGATCAGGCGGGTCAAAGTCAGACTAGGTTGTTGATCAGTCAAACCAATTGGATTCCTGAGTGGGCCATTAGCCAGTCAGTCCCATTCTAAGCTCATCATATTCGTTCTCCACCGATTAGTGTCCTTGAGAAGTTGAGCATAGTTGCCAGGGATGTTATGTCGTTCTGGCTTCTGTCCTGTCCTAATATGCCACATGTTCACCGTTTGTATGGCGATAGGCTACCATTAATAGCGCCAGACGATTGACGTGCTTGGACATCCTCCGGTGCTGACACGTGTTAGGTCATCATGCATGAGCCTTTTCAAGGCGCTGTTTGAAATTCGAACCACTTCCTTTGTATAAAAGGATGCCCCTTTGTTGCCTTACGTGCTTTTGCTTCTTCTTGAGCCCACATTTCTCTCTTGCTTCTTATAGATATGCTTGTATTAGTGGTCATCCGGGATCCAGATGTTGGAAGGAGAGGTCCACCGTTTAACCCAGACGAGGGTCAACCCGAGCATGGTGGAGAAGATGTAGGGTTAGGTCCATGCCACTGCCTCCGAGGTTTAGCGATACTAGGATCGTGTCTCGAGTCTTGAGCTCCAACTTTCCAAGGTCATGGAGGAGATATAGAGGTCCAGGGATGCTTTGCAAACGACCAAGCAAGATATCGCTGCCCTTTAGAGTGAGAATATTAGACCTAGAGCAAAACTAACAACTCGATTCAACCCAGAGAAGGTGGGCCAGGTTCTAAATGTGAGGTTCCTAGATGGCATTCATCTGTACTAGTGGATCACTTCCCTTTTGGACCTTGCCTTCCTAGCCGACATCTTCGACTAAAGGATCAGGGCTGACCAGCGCCAGTCTGACTTGACTGACTTTGCTGATAGGGAGGGGCCCTCATTACGCCCTTCGACTAGCCTCCAATCTTAGGATCACCTTCCTTTTTTCCTTTTCCTTCTCTTCTTTTTTTATTTGTACATAACACTGCCTATATAGTACAGTTTTTAATAAATAAAAGAGGATTTTTCCAAACGTTGTCATGATCTTTGAACTTTTGTACGACATTGTTTACGTAGCAGTGTTTGCAGGCTAAGCATGATTACTATCGCAACTAGATTTTTTTGGAAGAGTTAGGGCAATTGTCCGTGTGCAACCGCATGGGGTTCTAACTCATTAACCATTGTCAACTAACAGTGCTCGTCCCTACTGCGAGAGTCACCACACGTGTGTTAAAAAGTCCCCTAAGGTTTTGATATATGATCGCTCATGGATTGCTTGGTGCAGAATTGAGATTCAAATTCAACCATGTATGGGCCACTCGGTGTGAGACTGAGGTTTAAATTTGACCACATGTGGACCGCTTGGTGCGGGGCTGAAGTTTAGCAACAAGCTAATGAAAATTCGTCCGACTTAGGGGCAGCTTCGGTTACTCGAGTTCATGCAATGTCACACAAATATTCATATGGACAGACAAATAAGAAATGACAATTAATAATAAATAATAGACAAGCAAACAAATCGTTTTATTAAATATGAAATACTTATACAAGCATGCTCGATAATGTATGTTGGTCCTACCTGGGCTCAATAAAGTATTACTGGTAGTACATTTTCAGGTGGATGGTGTTCCACATCCTTAGGACCAATTTGTTATTCTAGGCTCAAAACTTATATGTCCTGTTTTGTAGGATAGCAGAAATGAGGAATGGGCCCTTCCAGTTTGGGTAGAGCATGTTCCTTTTAATGTTCATGCCTGTGGCCTCTATATTTGGTAGAACCAGGTCCCCCACTTTAAACTATTGAACCTTCACCCTTTTGTAGTAGCAAGTGATTCACTGCTGATAAGTGGTTGTGCGCATATTGGCTATGTCCTATGCCTCTTCGAGCAGGTCAAAGTGCCCCGTAAGTCACTGGGAGTTACTGAGCCGGTCAAATCCCTCGATCTAGAGGTTGGGCAGTCCGATTTCGATTGGAATGATGGCCTCCATTCTGTAGCACAAACTCAAAGGCATCTTATGCATTGGCTCCTTTGGCGTCGTCCAGTATGACCATAACACGGAGGGTAGCTCATCTACCCAGGATCTCCCATTGTCTTTTAACTTGGTCTTCAGCCCATATAGTAGGGTTCGGTTGGTAATCTCCACCTATCTATTTGCTTGTAGGTAGACGACTGAGGTGTGTACCAACTGAATGCCCAAACTCGTGTAATATTTGATGAAGTACTTATCAGTGAATTGAGTTCTGTTGTTAGTCACAATGACCTTAAAAATTCAAAATCTGTAGACAATGTTCTAAACTCTGTGGCATTTTGTTAGGTGATTCGGGCCAGTGGGGAGGCTTTGACCCACTTCGTGAAGTAGTTGATATCCACTATGACAAACTTCTTTTGCCTAAATATGATGGGAAAGGACCCGAAAATGTCAAGCACCCATTATGCGAATGGCTAGGGGGCCTACAGGGTCCTCAGCTCCATGGGTGGCCGATGGGGCATGTTGACATGGATTTGATAGTTTTCGTAGTTCTTCACAAAGTCGATGACATCCCATTTCATCGTCTGCCAATAATAGCATTGGTGCATTATCTTGAAGGCAAGATTCTTGGCCCCAACGTCTGACCCATAGATGCCGAGGTGCACCTCCCTTAATGCGTAGCCGGCCTCCTCCGATGTGAGGCATCATAAGTACGAGGTGGAATATCCTTGGTGGTACAACTTTTCATCTATGATGGTATACCAATTGGCCATCTTCTTTATGCATTTAGTGTCGTCCGAGTTCTTTGGCAAGGAACCGTCCATAATATACCTCCAGTAAGGCAACATCTAGCTTACACTATCAGAGACTTGTAGCACCTCGGGTTCTTCTATGCTTGGAGAGGTCAGGGCCTCTTGCATGTCTTTTGGAATATTGTTTGAGACTTTCAGCCACGGTTGCCCTCGCGAGCTAGTGGCCTTCTAGTTGTCTACCTTTGGAATGTGTATCATCTCGACCGTGTCAAATTTTTAGACCATACTCCTTTCTTTAGCAAGGTATTTGTGAGTAGGGAGCTCAACACCTCAAATTTCCACGGATCTGATTGACAATTAGTTTTGAGTCACTGTAGACGATTACGTGCCTTGCCGAGCATTCCTTTACAAGTCACAACCCAGTGGGTAGGGCCTCGTACTAGGCGACATTGTTGACAGTTGGGAACCCGAGCTTTAACGAGTATTTCACCTCTAGTTCATCAAAGGTCCTCAAAATCACTCTAGCTTTGCTATCGGAGTGAGTTGACAACTCGTCCATGTGGAGGGTCCAATTCGGCCCCTCAAACTAGTGGTCAGCACTACCGGGGTAACCAATGTTTAGAACCGGGGTTGTGGTCTTGACGATGAAATTTGCCAGGGACTATCCTTTTAAGGTCGTCCTAGGTCTAAATTCTACATCAAACTCATCCAATTTGATGGCCCACTTGACTAGCCATCCTAACATATCAGAATTTGGAAGGATTTTCTTCAACAGTTAGTCGGTTGAGACAACTATTTCATGTACCTGGAAGTACGGTCATAATTTTATGGCCGAATAGACAACTACTAGCGTGACCTTCTCGGCATGCGTGTAGCAAGTCTCGGCACTTCTCAAACTCTTCCTAACATAGTAAACCGGCAACTACACATCAAATTCCTGTCAGATTAAAATAGAGTTCAGTGTCGCCTCTGAAACTGCCAAGTAGAGATAGAGCTTCTCGCCTTCTCTTGGTGACATCGGGAAAGGGGGACTAGCCAAGTACTCATTTAGTTCCTCGAAGGCAACCTAGATCTCGGCCGACCATTGGAAGCCGTTTGCCTTAATCCCTCTTAAGGCTTTGAAAAAAAGGGAGACATTTATCTCCAGGTTTAGTTAGGAAGAGGGAGAGCGTCGCGAGTCTCCCGGTCAGTCTTTGAACATCTTTAACGTTTCGCGGTGGAGTCATATCCATTATAGCTTTTATCTTTTTGGGGTTGGCTTCGATCCCTCATCGAGAAATGATAAAACCCAGGAATTTTCTTGATGACACTACAGAGACGCATTTGGTCAGGTTCAATTTTATCTGATGAGCTTGGAGTACCTCAAAAGCCTAATTGTGGTCATAGATATGGTCGTCAGTGGTTTTTCTTTTGATAAGCATGTCGTCTATGTACACCTCTATATTTTGGCCAATCTGGGCTTTAAATATTTTATTCACGAACTGTTGGTACATGGCTCTCACATTCTTCAACCCGAATGGTATAACCTTATAACAGTACGTCTCTTAATCTGTCATGAATTATGTTTGTTCCTCATCATCAAGACTCATCCTGATTGTAGTTAGAGTATGTGTCCATAAAACTAAGCAGCTCGTGCCTGGAGGCGGTGTCGATGAGTAGGTCAATTTTGGGTAACGGGAAGTTATCCTTCGGGCATGCCTTATTCACATTAATAAAGTCGACACACATCTGCCACTTTTCATTACTTTTCTCAACAAGTACAATATTGGAGAGTCAGTCCGGGTATTAGACCTCCTTGATGAAGCCAACGTCTAGCAGTTTCTTTACTTCCTCCCAAATGGTAATGAGCTTTTCAACAGAGTAGTTTCTCTACTTTTGTCGAATAAGCTTATGGCATGGATCGATACCTAACTTGTGGAGCATTACTTTGGTTGGAATCCCGGGTATGTTAGCCGGAGTCCATGCAAAAATGTCAAAGTTCTGATGGAGAAGTTGATTAACTGATCTCACAAGGGTCCAGAAAGTGAGCCCCTTATCTGCACACATCTCTTCAGACCTTTGAGATCCAGAGGGACATGGTCGGTCGGCTCACCAACTTGAGCCTATTGCAGAGTTCCTTCATCTTTGTGATTAAAGTCATCCGTCTGCAGATCCAGAGTGAACTGGGTAACCTACGACAGGTAACACGTCCGCCCAATTACTTGATCACCCTGTACCTCTCCGATGCCGTAGGCCGTTGGGAACTTTATCTTCAAGTGCGTGATTGACATCATGACTTTGAACGTGGTCAGGTAGGGTTGGCCTAAAATAGCATTGTAGACCGAAGGTAGATCAATTACTAAAAATGTTAATAAGTAGGATGTCATCTTGGGATATGTTTCGAGGGTGACTTCTAGCTAGATGGTTCCTTGGATGGATACTGACTCGTTGTCCAATCCATAGAGGGGCCCTTTAGTCGGTCGTAGCTAACTCTTTTTCAATCCAAATTTAAAGTAGGCATCCATATAAAGTAAATTATGTGAAATTCTATTGCCGATAAAGACTCGTTTTAGCTATTGTTGATAGTACTAGCTGAAATAAGAGTGAATACAACCAGGAGGTCGAAGTGGTGAGTCATTACATGTGACATATCTTCTTTGGTAAAACTAATGATATCGTCCGTAACTTCTACCTTTAGTTTCTTTGAAGTGGTCCCGTGTTAGTCTGACGAGTGGTTCGGCCGAATTGTCACCATATTGACCACGTTGACTGCGACTCGATTTCTTAACTATTGTTACTCTACCCTCTCTTTGCTTGCTGCATTTGGCCCTTATTTCAGGTTCCGTAGGAATTTGGTCAAGTGCTCCTTCCAGATGAGTTCTTTAATTTCTTTCTGTAAAGTCCGATAGGCCTTTGTATTATAACCTGAAGATCGATGGTAGTGACACTACTTTGTCTAATCTCCTCCCTTGGGGTTCTTGACTGGCTTTGACCACTTTAAAAAAATTTTCTCCTAAATTTACATAAAAATGTTGATCCATGAGTGGTTCAGAGGGGTCAGGTTCAAGGGTCCAGACTCCTCTCAGGCCAATGGCTCCACCCTAGGCTTCTTCCTCGGATCTTGGGAGTTAAAGTGGTCTCCATTTTTCTTTCTTCCTCCTGGTGGTCCCTGGCGAAGGGGTTCCCTGCGTTCTAGGTGCTTAGCCTCATTTGCCTATTCAAATGCCATGTAAACTCGGGTGATGGCCTCGGCTTCGTGGAAAGTTTGGAGATCCTTGTAGACTAAATGTTTGAAAAACTCACCCCACTTCAGAGTGGATATGAAGGTGCTCAACTTCACCTCATCAATCAGCCAGGGTATCTAGTGGGCCTCCGCAGTGAACCTGGCCAGAAAACTCCTCAAACTTTCATTTAGCTCTTGCTTGATACGAGCGAGGTGTCAAGACTGTCTTTCCTCCCTCCGACTAGAAGCAAATCGGGTTAGGAAGCTATCTGCAAGCACCTAAAACATCTAGATTGAATTTGGCAGCATGCAATGAACCAAATTCGGGCGTCCCCTTTCAAGGTCAATGAAAAATACAGGCATATAACCACCTAGCCTAGGCCTTGGAAGCTCAGCAAAGTGTGGAAATGGTTTAGGTGGTCCATCAAATCACTTAGATTCTGCGAGAGTGGCTGCGTCTGGATCTCTATTATGAATGGCGATTGTCTCGGGTCCACGAAGCATCCAGTAGTGTCTCAAGCGTCTCTCTTCAACACATGCTACCATATCTTCTTCACTCGCTCCTCAACTTGAGGGAAGATTGCAGCCCTTTTTGCATTGAGGTAGGTTCTCAACTCTAAGTAGTTTGGTGAGCGAAATGAGGCAAGCCGACTGCTGCTAATGTTCGGCTAGACGTTGCACAAGGCCCATTCTCAAGCCAGTGGCCTCTGCTCGCCAGGTGAGTAACGAGGATTTTGCCATTTTCTGGGCTTTTGACCGATGTCTTGTGGCCAAATCATCCCTCCAAATGGGATCGAACCCTGTCGCTCAACGTCGCTCGGCCAATGAGGTCATCTAGGCATCCTACCTTCCAGGCTAGTTGCTTCTTTCTGTGGATTCTACGGTTTGACGCCAAAGTGCAAGTGGTGGAGGAAGGAGCCCTCAGCTCATGCCGGCGTACGCAAAGGGCCTAGAGCATCCGGGATATGTTATCCACCCGGTCGGTGACCGCTTGCATGAAGGTTGTCCATCATTCCTCCGCATGGTTGCCCGCAAAGGGACCATCACCATGGGGGACGACGTCCTTGGCTGAAGCGCTGGTATGGGCTTTAGTGTTGACCATGTCTGCTTCTATTTAGATATTGGTCAGGCTTTTCATTCGTCTTCCCATAGACAGGGCCAATGATACGTCCTAGATTTGAATTGCTGATGGATTAGGATGCCGCTTGATCTTTAGGTCTAATTGAAGCGAAATCGATCTTCATATTTCTCAACCTAAATCCTACATACCACAAATTAAAAACAAGAGGTCAGATGATTAATAAAACTCACTTTCTGACTTATCTTCTGATACTCAAGTCAATAATCTGTCGTGAGAGATGAAAGATGAGGGGATATAAATGTATGAGTGATGATGCAAGGTCCTTTGAGTCACACTCGAAGGTTATGGTCGGTGTGGAGTGGTTTTTGCGGTGGTGTGCTTATGGTGAGCGGCTTTGATGTCGATGAGGTGAGAATTGTGGGGGAATTCTCAAAGGCTCTATAGATAGAGTGTAGTCTCCTAAGGGCTCTTAGGAGTAGCGTTTGAGGGATTGATTGAATGCAAGCATCTAAAGGCTAGTATTAGGGCAAATATAGGCGTGGGTGTAAGCGCCAATACAAGCATACCCTTTGGGTCTGCCTCTAGTGCCTTCTATAATTTTTTATCAGCTCAGCCTTACTTGGGCGTTAAGACTGATTGCCAGCTACCTTGCCTGGATTTGGTGGGCTAGCATGAGTATTGTGGGTATTGATTAAGATAACCATGATCAATCGAAGGAGATTCTTTTCTTCCTTAAGGAGATGTTATATGCGGCAAATATTGGGATTGTCATTATGAGAGATTTGTTGAGTTGGGAGTTTCTATTCTTGGAGAGATCGTGATTTGGGACAATATTTGGGATTATGGTTAATTGAGGTAGGTAATCTTCGGTGCACGGGAATAGCGATGTGGACTGTTTGGATTGGGCCGTGGCTGACTTGGGCTATCCGACTTGCCGCTGCGTTGTTTGGGTCAATAGAGAAGTTGACCGGCTTTTAGGCCTGGGGGTCAAATGCCTCCTGGGCCTGCCGCCGAGTCCATGAGTCTTTGTACTGGGTCGACCCATTTCTACCATCCCCATCAAACTTCAATATCCATACATAAAAAATTAATTATAAAGAAATTGTATATTGGTTTGAGACCTAACAATATCCACTTCTTTCCATGATAATACTTATTTATTTTAAAAAGAAAAGAAGCCTGCTAACCAATTTTGTACGCAAAGAAAGGCTCCCTGGCACCACTACGTGCTTTCTAAATTTCAATCAAGTGGAGACAATGGAATAAGAAATATACCTAAGTACTTCAAGTTTGTCACTCCATTGGTCCTCTTACAAATTGCGCATGCCGCAATAACGTTTCATCAAGTTGCACGATAATGTTTTAGCAAGTTGACAGCTGCTCTCCAAGTAAAAAAACTGAGCCTCGAAATAGGACTGCCGAGCTTTCAAAAATAATAAGATCCAAGGCCCTTGGCAGTTATGGGAAAACCCGAACTCCGAATACTTCAACATCTTCTTGAATGTTGCCTTAGGAGGCCGAACCTCATGCTCTTCGTCCATAGATTCTTCAGTGATGAATATTTTGCATAGACAACTATCCACCCGATCACAGCGATGACAGCGATGAGTGAGAATGGATAACTCTTGAGTCTCCTTATCGCTCTTGCCGTAGCATCAAACCCAAACAATCAGTATTACCGTTGTCAACAAAAACAGACTTGCAATCCTTTGTCCCTTCTCCTGGTAGAGGTTGTTTACCGTTAACTTCACAATTTCTCCACTCAAAACAAAAACAGAAGACATCGCAACGCAAACTCCTAATGCAACTCTGTTTCTTGAACAACTTATATATATAAGCCAAGAACGGGTCCACCTGCCTTGCGAAAAGAAATGAGTTGACTTGATATAAGCCTCTTCATCTTTATCTGTGGCTTTTAATCTTAACGAATCTTATTTTTCTCACTCAGACACAATGACCATTCCAAACTTATCATTTGAGGAACCATTGGAGTTTGTCGAGCAAGAATAATAAACTTCCACCAAATTATGGGCTTGTACTATATATATACTCCTCTAATATGCCTCCTGGAAGACATTCCAAACTATCTCCTCATTCTCCTGGCTCAATATAAGGCATTGGAAGTCCTACCATCGGCCTTCTTGCAACTACTCGGCTATTATTTATCATATA
>JAODPA010039064.1:0-12096 GCA_025585075.1 Nepenthes mirabilis | reverse complement strand
ATTTTTATTTATTATTAAAAATATTTAATTTTGTCTATTTAAGATTAATTAAACGGAAGAAATCAAGTGAATTACGCTAACTTCTACACACCGTCCATCCGCACAAATTTCGTCCAGGGTTCCTCCCTGCTAAACTTTGCTTCAGCTCTGTCTCCCTCTCTGAGCAAATCTATACAATTCGAGAACTCTGAAGCACAAGGCAAAGAAGAAGCAATGGCTAGCTCATGTGTGGCTACGCAGTCTTTGCTACCGCGATTCAGCACTTCCGTCTTCGACAAGTGCTCTCATTCTGACTCTCACGTCGTTTGTCTTTCCTTAAAACGTATTTCGATCAGGTAATCTTCGATTTCTTCTTCGTTGTCTCGGGACAAACAAATTGAATTAAATAAAGTTGAGTGATAAGGTATTTTCGAACTCTTTTTTATGGTGTCTCTCTTCCTAATTGTAGTTTTTGGTTAATGCTAGGAATATCAGATTAAATTGTGAAGGAAATAAGTGTAGATGCTCGATGGTGAAGGCGATGTCTTCCGATGGATTTCGGACGCAGGAAAGGGCTCAACGTAGAGGTATTTGGTCCATCAGGTAGGTATTATGGAAGTTTTTGTGGTTGTTAGCCAAATTTTTTTATGGTAAGTTAGCAATTTCACTCTGAAAGTTTCACCTAGTTTCAGTGTTGTTCTATACTTTTTTAATAGAAATTTTACACTAAACTAATTAATTTGCATGAATTTTGTTCGTATATGTTTGAGTTTGGCCAAGATAATTTTGATGGAATGGTAAGGTTCATCTTCACAACATGGAAACTTCTTCAGGCTGCGGTCATGTTTGGCCATTCTTTCCAATGGCACGGCATTTTCTGTGAAATGCTGTACCTCATCATGTGAGGCCATGCGGCCCCAGAAGTTGTAATTTGGCTAAGATGGCTGGATTCTACAATTGGCTAACTTAAATTGGTTTAATACTATGTCGACTCAAGTAAATGTCAAAATTAAAATAAGCTTTCGTGAAAAGTTCATAATTGCATTGCCAGTTTTGTCAATCATTTTTATCGCATTGTTTCATGGATTCTTTGGCAACCCAATGAAGTTTAATTATTGATGTGATTTAATTTTAGGGATGATTTGGTGGTTCAGCCATCACTGTATTTTCCTGCTAATGCACAAGGGCAAGGGCCCCCTCCTATGGTGCAAGAGAGGTTCCAAAGTGTGATCAGTCAGCTTTTTCAATATGTAAGGGTTTCGGACTGCTTACTTGATGGTATTGACTGATTTAATTATTGCCTCCCATTTGCTCTAATAAAGCTGCAGTTGGTAACTTGTTCAATTTTAGAGAATTATTCGATGTGGTGGAGCTGTTGATGATGATATGGCAAACATCATTGTTGCCCAGCTTCTCTATCTTGATGCTGTCGATTCCAACAAGGTTTGTGAGTTCATTGTTCCGCCTTTTCTCTCAATTTTGTTTATTTGTTGCACTTGTAGTTCAAAAGGTTCTAGCCAATGTGAAAAGGAAAAGCATAATCTAATACTGATTCGATCCAATGAAAGCATATATGGAAGAGCTTGCCCTACACAATTCCGAATCTCTGTTAGAATGTTTCTTTTTTGGTTGAAGAAGGTTGTTCAGCACATAAAAAAATTATTTATCTAAATGTTTAAATATAAATCATCACTGTTAGCATGCATATAACATAAAGTAAAATGTAAAAATAGAGAGAATCAATATTTTTATTATGATGAGAAACTCTTGAGCAACTTGTTTCCAGAGAAAATCCTCCAAACATTGAGTCAACAAAAAATCTACTATGTGGTGACCCAGACCTAGCCATGACTGTTGCCTTGATATGACCATGTGAAAAATCATAAATCTGAAAACATCCATTTCATAGCATAAAATAATAAAATAGGACTGATAAGGCCTAAAACATCTCATACATCCAAAAATCTTATGGAGAAAAAAGTCTTAAAACTATCAAAATAAAATATGAGTATTGAATATATCTCTTCTATATAAAAATAAATAAAGATAGCTCCAATTTGGCTCCAAAAGACAATAAAATCCATAGCTCTCTCTCCAACTCTTGAGTAATCCATTTTTATGTTGCTTATCTGCAAGAAAGAAACAAAAAGGGTGAGCCAAAAGTTCAATAAGTAACTCCAACCCAAGTCAATAATAACAAAAACCAAGTTATAACTCCACCCAAGTCAATAATAACAGAAACCAGGTCAAAATAAGCTCCATGACAATATAAATATATTGAAAGCCACGATTGTCCCCAGATATTAATAAAGCATCAATTATAAATGACATCAATAAATGAAACAACGAAGACTGTTCAATAAATGATTTGAATAAATAATATCTATGATGTCAGTTCTGTAATGATCTCGATATTCCGAAAGACATCTAATGGATCCCAGTGAATCCCAATAAATACAATGAGGTCTCAAAGTATTCGCGATTCTAAGGTTTTTCCTTGGATTTTTTTAAAATTCAAACTCAATATAATATCATAACAATATGAGATTTCAACAAATTTTTATGAATTTTATTTTGCCACTATGACCAAAGATCGCGTATTTACCCCCAATCGATTAGGTAAGTATCTCAATGTTATTCTAAAAGTTGTACTTATAATATGCTCATACCTTTTATAATACACCTTATTCATGATATCCCTAATATTATCTTATACGATAGTTACAATGCTGTAAGTATTCCACCTCAAAATCAATCAACCTCTACCATTGGAAATGGAATATGTATTGAAAAAGTGTAATGTTCCATGTACTCTCATTGCTTAGATATCTTAACATTTTCATGCGGATTCCTTTAATTAGTCACGGAGTGCTAAGAACGTACTCATGCGATTCAAAGAGTAACATTAACAGAACCATGAGAACAAGGAAAATAAGGAAACATCACGAGTACATAGTACTGCAAGCATTTACTTCTCCCTAAGGCCCACAAATATTCTCTGACACTCCTCAAATTGGAATATCGATTCTAGGTCTCAAAACCTATGGTTTAAGCCTTAGTTTTGAATATGCTCCTTTGGTATTCGAACCTCAATTCTAACATTCAAACGGTAGTCTAGCCAACATCCCCCAATGAGGTAAATCTTTAAGAAAATCAGATCGATTATCTCAACCACATTGTCATTTCTACTACTAGGGTCATATAACAACTATACATTTGGTCAATCTTAAGGAAAATCGATTGCACCACTTGGGTTTATGAAATTGCTCCATCTATTGGCAGTGTTTAAACGGCCCTCGAACGGCCTTCAAACATTAGGCATACAAACCCATTTCAGATTTACCGTCACGTATTAGAACAAGTATAGATTTATGTACGTCTATACTATCATCTAGCAGATCTAAAACATATATAATACCGAATAATTACAACATACTATCGAGGAAAATCAATTAAAGAACACATAAACCCAACAACATAGTCAACGTTCGAACGATGCTCACACGTTGCTATGAGAAGCAATGGAGTCCAAACATCATTTCGAATGTCTGTCAAATGTTGCATATTTCTTGTATATCACCTTCATAAAAATTATCCTAATTGGCCATAAACTATATTCTACTTTAAATCTATGATTTCTCATGGTTGGAATTGAAAGAAAAATATAATTCAAAATTGTGGAAAAATAAAACAAGAAAGGTCACAAGTCCATTTATCTCAAAGGTTGAATGTTCTTCATTTCTACTCTTTCCTTTCAGATCACCTTTTCTCTCCCCAGCTGGATTCTCACTTCTCTTGGATCAAATGAGTAGGGTGGAAAGTAAAAGACTCAGGAGATTAAATAGAAAGAGGGGGCCAAGGAAGAAGTTGGTTAAAACTCCCTATAGGTTTTGAAATAGGGGGGAGTGTGGTTGAGGATTTTTCTCCTTGAAGTAACTGAGCCCTCACATTGCTAACCACTAACCAAAACCTTTCTATTTTCCCAACACTTAGATGAATTAATCATTGACTTATTATTTACCAACATTGTCAATAACTAAGTCCTAATTGCCTCCATCTGGTCAAGGTATAACAAATTTTCCTAATTAATATTTATTTAATTTATAGTCATACTTTCCTATTATTTTAATTATTTCTTCTAATTTTATTATTTGTTATTTTCTCTTAATTATATAATCTTGAAAACAAAATCCTTCACTGTAGCCAAGCACTACAAGGTACAAGTCTCAAAATATTAGGTGAGGTAATTTATCCTTTTATTTTGGATAGCTACTAAATTATATAATTCACTAATAATCTCTAATTTGTATTTACTAATGTATCCTCACTTCTTTACTAGCAAGATATATTCAAGATATGCATAATTATTCCTAAACTAATTATATAAGTTTCCTCTTCCAAACCCATTAGCCTATTGATATCCCCTAATTAAGTTAAGATTATTAGTTTCTGACATACAATAGAGGTGGTTAGATTTGGGGTTTCAACTATCCTTCTGACTTATTATAATAATATTTTTTATACTTAAAAAAATATAATTTATTTCAAAAGCCTTCCCCCCTCCTAATCAGCCGGGACAAAAGAGATTTTCTCTTGCCAATATGCATCTTTCTAAACTCATTCTAACAACTAGGTAATAATTAATTTGTTATCTCAATTAAGAATGTAATCTAATTAATCCTAACTCTGAGCTAACTTAATTTCAGTCCAACTAATGACAAGACCAAATTCTAATTATTCGTAAGTTCCTGAAGCCCACAGCCAAATACCAAGGAGTTTCTAATCAATTTTATTCTCTAATTAAATTACTAATAAATTATTTACACAATAATCATAGAAAAATAAGCACATAATTATAACACATTAACCAGGTAAAGTAATAATTAATTTGTTATATCAATTAAGAATGTAGTCTAATTAATTTAACACTAAGCTAACTTAATTTTAGTCCAACTAATGACAAGACCAAATTCTCATTATTCATAAGTTCCCCAATCCCACAGACCAATACCAAGGAGTTCACTAATCAAATTTATTATCTAATTAAATTACTAATATATTTTTTACACAATTATCACATAATTATAACACATCAACTAGGTAAAGTGGAAACATCTAGGGTATTACACACTATATGAGAAGAATCAGTTTACAGACCGACAAACAAACACGCCAAACCTTTCATTTGACTAACCCCAAACACGTGACTATTTAAGGCTCCTTTAGGTCTGCAAACGTGTAGCTATCTAGTTATCGTTTGATCTCTTTGAGTGGATCTTCGGTTGATTAAATTCTTCCGACCAAGGCACGCTTCCAATCTACATAGCAGCCACACATAGAAACTATGTAGTTTGCAGGATAATAAAAGTAAGGTTTAGAATCAAATTATGTGAGAGATCTCAAGAAACAAAACTCTCATTTTACAAGGAAGGAAGACCTCTTTAGAAAAAGTGGTTCTCTGAAAACTCATTGTTGCAGACACTATCACTTGAAGGAGGCTCCTTATATCACTTCAGTTCGGATTATATGTCTTCCTAAAAAACGGAAGAAAGTTGGTTTAAAGACTGAGTGAAAACTTCCAGTCAAAGCTATTGAGTGAAGTGGGATCCGTGCAAAACTGTATTTTTGCTTGAACTGAAATCATGTGAACCTCGTACGGAACAGGTACTAAGGCAATTGAATTAAGCTTTTGACACATGGACTACTTGCGGTTTAACTTTGGAACTCTATAGCTTGACTCAATATCTCATGGATATCTTGCTGGTTTGGCAATAACATTGAGATTTTATAGAAACGTGCCGAACAACCTCCAAACTTAAGTTGCACTGCTGTACACTTTTGCTTGAGCATAAAGTTGGGCAAAGGTTGTGTGAAATCACACTAACCAGTCTTCTCACAGGCCAATGTTCATGCGAAATTCCCTTTCACTTTAACCAAATTCAACCCTAAAACTTATACTGACACACTAGACATACTAGTAATAAAATAATAGACTCAAAATACAACTCAATGAAATGAAATTTGCCAAAACTATGGATAGACCTAACATTAGTGATAGGTGGGAAAATGTACAATATTTTTTGGGAAACTGGTATAGTTGAACTTGTGGACTCATACCCAAGTCTGATTAACGTCAAGTGTTAATAACCTGTTGCTGCTGTTTTGCTAGTATACAGTTCATTTAGTCTAAAACGTTATACTTGTTCAGCAATCGTATGGAAACATATGTGTCCACCTCATGCATATAAATTTGTTTCAAATTTTTTGCTATCCTTCCCCAAGGAAACGAGCAAATAATTTTCGAAGCTTTTATAATCATTGTTTACATAGACATCTATTTTCCATATGTTTGGATTCATCCTGTAGGAATCTTGGAATTGTTAATCTAACTGATACTAATGTCTAGTGGAAATTTCTTTTTATTCAGTTCATGTCTGATGTTTTGAACAGGATATTGTCATGTATGTAAATTCTCCTGGAGGGTCAGTTACTGCTGGTAATACATATTCTGCAAGTACATTGCAAATTGAGAAATTCTGGCGCTACGATTCTTTATAGCCTTTTTTATTGATATATTCCAATAATTGTGATCTTAGGTATGGCAATATTCGACACCATGAGACACATCCGGCCTGATGTCTCTACAGTATGTGTTGGACTTGCTGCAAGGTAAAAATTCCCAATCTCTAATATTTCTACAACTGGCTGTTCCCCACTATACCTATTTGATGTCCTCCAAACTCTTTTCTGTGATGATGATTAATTACATATGATGTCTTCTTTGTTTTCAAAGTAAATCTCAATCTTTGCTGCAAAAATAAGAGATGTAGATCAGTGATTGACAAAATCCTATGCAATGGGAAGTATTTCTGAGTAGATTTTGTGTTCAACTTGACCATTTTGGTCAGCTGTTACCTGGAAGGCAGATCTGGCTTACTTATGTGGTTAAATGATGGTGCCAATTGACAGGACGACAGACCTCTTTAGTATTCAGTACTGCTGATCATTTAAATTTTCCATCTTCTCTTGCTTATTTTCTTATATATTTTTTTTCTTTTTCTGGAATAAATAATAAAACTTTTGAGTTCTTCTGCAATTCTTGCTCTTTGATCCAACTACAAATGTGTCATCCTAAGAATTGCTTTTGATGTCAAGAGTCCATCTTCATCTTCCTATTTTATTGGTCACATGATTCTATTCATTTACAGATGTTGCACAGACAGATATACATCTTTCACTGAAAACAATGTGTTCAAGTTGGTTTATGGCAAGTCTCAACTCTTTGCATTGGTCTATCTTATCAATGCATCAAGAAATTGTACTCGAATCCGTTTTCCATTTTTAGTTACAAAAGCCATGATTTGAAAGGAAAAAAATTTAATGATGATCAATTGTATATTTTTCTTTTTTGGGTCCTAGTGTATCTTGTCTTTACAATGGATTGTGTATGTATATGCCCGTTATGCTTGTGAATGCCCAATTTTTTTATTTTTAAGTCGGTGAAGTGTGAATGCTAATTACCTTGATTGAAAAAATGTTTCTCTAATGACTAATCTGATCTGTTAATATTCTACGTTGTACTGATATTTGATATTCTACTAGAATTGCCACAATTGCATAACGAAGGTGTGCCTTGCTTGTAAAATTGCAGGATGACTTTTCTAAAGTTCACCACATGCATCATCCTTGTCACTGAACAGCTTCCTATCTTCAGCTTAGCAATTTTAATCAGCTCACTAGCTATTGAACTCTCTAACCATATCTAGATACACTGGTGTTATAGTGTTTGAGTGCCTTGTAGCCATCTAAGAAGCATTGACACCAACATGAGACAATGACATAGCACCGCCACACATTATTTTTATCAGAATGAGTGGCATGACACATTAACTAAAATTAATGGTTTATTCATAGATGTGAGAATATAACTGATGAATAATATCAATTTGTATTATATTAACAATAAAAATGTATATTTCTTATTTCTTGCCCCCCAAAAAATTCACAGGAAGAAATTGTATACAAGTTAGTGGTGAGCTAATATAAATAAGTTGTGTTATATTATTTTAAACTACAACCTAAATTTTCTTTAATTTGTATTGCAAACTCTAAATTATTCGATGTGTCCAAAAAACATGTTGGAATAAAAAAAATAAAAACAAAAGTTCAACACGTCTCATGCCAACACTTTAGCTTCAGGAGAGCATTGGTGCTGCTTAGGTAGCCAGTGAATGGATTGGCTGGATGCACTTATGATCATTTCATTTGTTTTATGTGCTGTTTTATTGGGGATTTCTATCTTCTGGTGATGAAGTTTTTATTAAATATGATCATGCACTTTAAAGTCTGTTGACTAATTGTACATTTGCATGCAGTATGGGTGCTTTCCTCCTCAGCGCTGGCACAAAAGGTAATTCTAATAGATGATATATTAGTCTATTACTTACAACCAACATTCTTGCTTAGGTGCAGTTATCTATGAAGCTACTGCTTATGTTAAATTATTGTGGCCCAATTTTAAAGGGAAAAGGTACAGTTTGCCTAATTCAAGGATAATGATACATCAACCTCTCGGTGGTGCACAGGGTGGGCAAACGGATATCGACATCCAGGTAAAGCTCTTATTGTATAATCTTTCTCCTTTGCATTATAAATCTACATACGTTGGTGACTTTTAGAGAATGTAAGATGGATAAGTGAAGTCTCTATAGTCATACCAAAAGCTTAGTTAATAAATGATGATATTCGTAGACATTTAAAAATTACACCTATAGAATATAAGTTGAGGGAATGATATTTAAAGTGGTTTGGACATATAAAATGTACGTCAAATGAAGTATATGCAAAAAAATGTGAGTTATTTGAGATTGAAGAATAGAAACCAATACATATGCTTAGGAAAATTTAGAGTAATGTGATAAAAAAGTAATTTAAAATTATTTTTACTTATTGGATAATGTTACGCCAAATCGAGTAAAATGACAAAAATGGATT
This sequence comes from Nepenthes mirabilis, assembly GCA_025585075.1. NCBI lineage: Eukaryota > Viridiplantae > Streptophyta > Magnoliopsida > Caryophyllales > Nepenthaceae > Nepenthes > Nepenthes mirabilis. The sequence goes on along the minus strand of JAODPA010039064.1, from coordinate 3,123 downwards.
TATATCGCTAACCCTATGCTTAGTGAGACTTAAACTTTGTTATTATTATTGTTCATGTATGGGTAACTTTATCTGTAGTAAATTTTTTGTCGTTTGAGAGGAATCCCACTGCTGCTCAGCACACTATATTGTTGAACCTTAAGCTTTGGCATCATTTACAAGTATTGGCAATCTCAAGACTTTACCGATTAAATAGCAGGCCGTGCATTTGATCTAGTTTGGACTTCTTTTTCTTGAAATTTTACAGCCAGTTGGGTCAAGAAATCAACACACCTAAAAGCTTAAAGCTATTAGATGAAGGTCTAAGAATAATTTTATACTAGCACACCCCTTCTTGTGAATACCCCATTTGCGCTTGAAACATGGATTCAACCAGGTCCACTCTGTACCATGTGATGAGAAATATTTATCAAAATATGAGGATTTTGATAATTGAACTTTCAACCACTTGATCAATAAGGCTCTCAAGATACCGACAGATTCAAAATCTTAATGTGAAGGTCAAAAGTAATTTTATACTAAGAGCCATTTTCATCCACCCTGAGAAAAGTGGCCCTTGTCCCCACCCCTGGAGTAAAAGAAAAAGGAATGAAAACATAATGTCAAGGGGTCATAATGTTAGGCCTTCAAATATGTGGTTGCGTCACTTAATAGTAAGCTTGCCAACAAATGATGCTTGCTTATTTAGTTTTCCCAAGAGCTTGCATTGTTTATGACTTCTGGTATGCACATGGTCTTATGTTCCACTGGGTGGGGCTGGTATGTGAATCGTTTATATCATTATATTCGATTAGTGTAATATCTTTTGAGATTACAAATATTTTTAGATCTTTTTTTTATATCTCATCACTCCATGTTTTTCTAGTTCTATCTTTAAATTTCTTTCCTCCAACTACAACTAATTTATATTTTCTCAGGTGCTTCGTTTAGCCAACATTTTAAATGTTTGAACCACCTTAAACATTCATTCCTTCTTCTCATTTTCTATTGGTACTACTTCTAAACGTTAATGGATGTTATTATTCATTATCTGATCATTTAGTGTAACTTAATGAATAGTTACTTGATTAGCTGGATTAAGGCCCTTGCTTGCCTTGTAGGTGTAAGCCATTGTTTTGTCTTGCATCCTGTCCTTGTACTTTCCCATTTATGTCTCAAGGATGGAGATTTTTGGTATTGCCATGGCAAAGCATGCATTGTTTTAGCTTGTCTTTAAGAATGTGTACCTTATAATCGAGGAAATTATGAATTCATGTGCTTATTTTGTTGGACTAAGAAGCATGGGCACCAACGTAGGACACGAATACAATACCAACACGGTAATATGTTATTTTTCCAAATGTAAGGGCAAGAGATGTTGAGAATTTGCTAATTAAAATTCATACTTTATTTATATATGTGATTATATAATNACAATTGAGCCAATACAAAATAGTGGTGCTATAGTATATCGCACCGAATGAATAACAAGAGAAAATATCAAGGATTCAGGTTTTTAATTATTTTTAAATTATAAATTATTCTAATTTTCTTACATTTTATATCAAGAGCTCTTTTTTTTCCTAAAAAATACAAAAAGGCCAACATGTTTAAAACGTGTTGGAGCCCCCCCAAAAAAAAAAGGAAAAGGACACGTAGACTTTTATTATCCACACTCCAACCCAAGAGAGTGTCGGTGCTTCTTAGCTATCAGAAGCCGAAGCTAAAGCCCTACCATAGGTATGTGCCGAATGTGCATTACACTAGATCCATTTCCTCATCGGCGCATTTCAGTTTTTGCTGCCTTCTCTTACTCTTTCCTTGCTTATGCCTCATGCAATAGACTATACCAAACTCGATGTGCATCACCAAGGTAGATAATTACAGTTGAGTTATCATCTTCTAACCTGATAATTATATGCTCAGATCATAAGAACGGCCTCATGTAATAGATCAGAATAAACCCAAAATAGTCTGACCCTTTCGCAGACTGTATGCATTATAGAAGCTTTGTGCCCTAGACCGGCAAAGCGTTCTTTTCAAACTGTTGAACTTACACATGACTGTCCATCTTATGAGCTTGTAGGTACCTTTTTTTGGTTGCACATTCTCCTTTTTTCTCAATGGATAGAAAGTTGGAAGACAAAAACTCCATTCCTAGTCACAATTAATGCCACGGTATTGGCATGACAACGTAATGGTTACTACTCGTGACAGGATGGAATTGAAATTTCATTCATACTCATTCTCGATGAAAGCAATTCGACTACTTGATCGGTGAACGGGTTAAGAACTGTTGTTCCTATACAAAATGAACTCGCACCTCATGAGTTTACGTATTCTCAGTTCGCCCGAAGTTAACCATTCTATTTCCATGAAGTTTACATTGTATTGTGTGCTCGTGGCTAGGCAGTGGTGGCGATAAAGTGGTGTGGTGATATGAAGAATGATGTATTGGAGTATGTCTTTTTTATGGTCAGAAGGAGAAATTTTTTGTTTCTAACTCGATTTCCTACCAGGCAAATGAAATGCTTCACCACAAAGCGAATCTGAGCGGGTACCTTGCCTACCACACCGGCCAAAGCCTCGACAAGATCAACCAAGATACCGATCGTGACTTTTTCATGAGTGCCAAGGAAGCCAAGGAATACGGTCTCATCGACGGAGTGATAATGAATCCCTTAAAAGCTCTCCAGCCACCGGCTGTGGCCTCTGCCAATCCGTCTTCTTGAGCTCATCTTAATCTCTGATTTCATCTCCCATGACGGATTATTGAACCCTGAGGGCCGGTGAGGGCTCTGGCAACGGATAGATCGAGAATGAGAATCGACGACCAACCTGTCCGAGGGTACGCAATATTTCATCTTATTAGTGGTACTGTAATTTTTAGATGAGTTTTGTCCATCACTAAGGATGCCAATTTTTGGCATATTTGGTTGCTGTTTAAGAAATTATACTTGACCTAAATCAAGACAAACTTAATACACAAATTTAGATGATGAATCTAACTTTCTATGTAAATAAATATGCCTTGATTATATTTATTTTTTGCTTTGGAATGAATTTTTTTATGTAAGTAGTTGAATTTTTAATCCTTTTAAAAATTTATTGTCCAGTAAAACATCAGAAACTTTTAATTATTGT
>JAODPA010039053.1:0-12096 GCA_025585075.1 Nepenthes mirabilis | reverse complement strand
ATATTTAAATAAAACTAATTTCATAAATTACCCTAAATTTAATTAAGTGGCCCCACGATTATTCCTAAACCCCTTGATCTAGATACTTTTATTTATTGGGCCCACGAACAGTCCAACTCCCCAAATTTTCGGTCCAAAGGTGATAATTATCGAAATTAATTTTACAAAATATTCCTGGCATTACAGCCAGCTCGTCTATAAATAGAGGGTACTTCCAACTAGCATGGCTCATCCCTTGGTTGACTTTCATCGGAGCGATGCAAAGACTTTGGTGCTTCCCTATTGCAGTGGAAGTCCGTGAAGGAATCGGGTGGACTAGCTGGAGATCTGGAGCTTCTACAGAAGACTGAACTTATAACTCTTCCTTTGGCGATTTCTTGTGCTTGTGAGGGTGGCTCGGCCACTCTGCTGTTACCACGTGCCTTCCGTAGGTTGCGGTGGTTCGTGGTGTGTAGGAGGATCTCGGTGGAGTTATCACGGGGCACTTTGCCTCCCGTGTAGTGCTTCGCACATGGTCTCCACTTCAGTGGAACCACTTGTCGGTTGGTGAGGGGGAAGAAAGAGGAGCTCTGGTGGGGGAAGAGTAGGTTCTTTTCCTATGTCCCTATCAGAGGCTCCTAAGTCAGGTGTTGGTTCTGTCTCTATGGTTCACATTGAGCTCATCCGCGGCAGTTGACCAACACTTGGCTGCTTCAGGCTGGCGTGGCTTGGCTTGTTGGGTTATCGCCAGTGCGGCCGTGGTAATCCCATATAGGTTATGTTCTCCAAGCACTCGGAGTAGTCACTCGGGGTTGATGCCCCATGCCGCATCTTCTCCTTCTTTCTTGTACATTTGCTGTCGTAAATTTTGTACTTCGTAAAGAAAGCGTTGATTAATAAGAAAAGTAGCCCTTTATCTTCATTCTTTTGTCTTATGGCATGCATTTTCTTGTACTAATTACTTCTATGAATTATGCTTTGTGGGTATTCTGCTCCTTCTGCGGCATCGTGCCCTGCTCCGCATGTTTGAGCGTGTTTGCTCACGGCTGGCTTCTAGCCGTCCTTGTCCCTCGAGTCTTGGTGCGGACCGTCGATGGGGGGATGCGACAGGAGGAGACTCCTGGCGGCCAAGGCTTTGGAAGTTTAAGCACTGCAGGGGATGTCACATCCGCCTGGCTGCCTAACGTATTAACTGTGCGGGAGATTAGCAGGCATCGCATCATAATGATCTGTCTTGGAAAGGCGGGATTCCTCAGGGACATGTCACGTGGAAGGGACTAATTGGTTCTCTCTTGAAGCGTCTCCTCAGAGGTTCTCTGGCTATTTAAACTCTACGATTCCCTCTAAAGGTTCTGCATCTTTGGAGCAGCTTTGAGAGTGCAAGGCAAGCACTGTTCTCACTTCCCTTTCTTCTATATGGAGAGGTCATCATCCTCGTCGGAGTTTGAGTTATCTTCCAGGGAATCGGTGTTAGACTCATGTGCTTCGCGAGTTCGTGATGACGTCGCACCTCTTGCTACGGCCATAGGAGGTGGTGGCTTAGAGGCCACCATTGTTGGGCCGATGAGGTTTTTGCGGGCCCCACCGGGTTTTGAGAGGGATGGCGTATCCACATCCTCGCGGGGCCAAAGGCCTAGGGGGGATCCCGCGCTCCAGTTGGTAGCTCGGGCTGTCAAGTGTTGCAAGGCTAGGGTGCAGGGTCTGATCAGGGAGGTCGAGCAGGTGAGGGCTCGAGCCGCATACTTTGAAAGAGCTTGGTCCAAATCAGAGGCACGTGCAACTAGGCTCGCTAATGCTAACATGCAAGCTCGAGGCTGTATCTTGGCTATTCAGGAGGAGTTCGAGCGGTTCCACGTGTAGTTTGGAGAGGGGCACGCGCAGTTGGAAGCTGAGTTGAGGTCGAGGCTTGGGCCGGAGGAAGTGGCTCCTGTACTTGAGAAAAGGTTCTAGGACGGCATCCATCTCAGCCGTACGTTAGCCAGGCTGGAGGAGCCAGACTTCGACATCGGCATCTTGGACTTTCAAAACTCAGAGATTCGGATTCGTGCCCATTTGCGGGAATTCACTGCTCCGGACTCCCTAGGATCCAGTGAGGATGACCATTTGTAATTTGCGGCCGTTGACCGCCTGAAGTTGTGAAAAAGTCTATTAGTGAAATACATAATAAACTTCTTAACTGGCTGTGCTGATTGCTTGTACTTGTATGCTCCTTTTCCTTTTTTCTTCACTGTCGCTTCTGATGGTAGGAGTCTTCGCATTAAATGCGGGTGTGACAGCCGAGACCTTACTAGGTGGCTGAAGAGGTACTAATTGCCAGTCTAACGAGGGGTCATGATTGCCCAACTCTTGGGGAACTGGGGTGTTCCTATCAAACGTGCACATGGCCTGATTTTTGGGTAAGGACATCGCTTGGGTTTTCCTACGCGTTGATGTCTCGCTGCTTATATAAATGGTGTCCCTGCGAAGTCTTTCCCTTCTGTGCTTTTTCATGTCCAGAGACTGTAGCTCTTTTCGAAGTGAGCGAGATGGCTAAGAAGAAAGAATCCCCTTCATCTTCACGAGTTCCTAGGTTGAGAAGTCACAGGGGGGACAATACCGGCTCTATTCTAACCACGGGCATCATTGCTGCCCTAATAATTGACTATGGCATTCCTCAAGACTTGTTGTATCGTGCTCCTGGCTTGGACAGTAGGGCTCACACCCCTCTAGAGGGCTTCGTTACTATTTACGAGTATCACCTGAGAGGGGGGCTCCATTATCCCTTGCCGTGCGAGCTGACTGCCCTTGTCGAAGCCTTGGGCGTTCTGGTGGTTAGACTTCACCCGGACGCTCTCTGTTACCTGCTTTCGCTGTGCATCTTCGCCCGCTTGCATTTTGTATGTTTTGGAGTGACTGCAGCCAAGGTAATCTTTCACTTCTCGGATATAGATAGTTGGATCTCCATATCTTCGAGATCCGATTTTCAATTCTGGGGGACCAACCCCAATTCACTGAAAAATTGGAAGAATCGTTTCTTCTTCCTGCAAGAGCTATCGGATTTAGAGCTTTCACAAGAGTGGGGTCCGATCCCATCATTCTTTCGCAAGGTGGTAACTGACGAGGAGGTCCGGTAAACGGTGGAATTGGTTGATGCCATCGGTTCCTAGATGAAGATGTTGTCTACTCAGGGTTACTACTTGACATCTGACGCACTTGCTGCCACCAAGTGGGGTCGACCCCCTAACTGGGCCGTGGCAGGCTCTTTGAAGAGGAAGCTTGCAAACGTTGTGATTCACGGATCTTTGGTGGAGGTCGCTGAGGAGAGCTGTTTTCTACTAGAGTCGTCCTCGGATGAGGAGGAGGTTGAGGCCCCGCTGAAGAGGCTGAGGGAGGCCGGAGGCACTACCACTCGGAGATCATAGTGGTTTGCTGAGGGATCCACCGTACAAGCTCACTGTCCACTCCTGAAGGCGGCGTCAGGCACCGAGTCACAGGAGGGAGCAATCGAGCCTGCACCGATTCCTGTCGTAGCGTTGGCTGAGTACGGCATTCCAGCGATGGAGTTTCATTCTGGAGGAGAGTCTTCCGTGGCCCCATTTGTCAATCAGGAGCCACCGGGGATGACTATCGAGGGCGTGCCGGATGCAGAGGGCAGTGCATCTTTTCTTGAGGAGTTGGAGCCTGAAATTAGGCATGAGGCCCATCCGCCAAAGATTGGCATGGCTATAGAGACCACCGCCATTGGGATGGCTTGGGAGGCGGAGACCTCGAGCGTCCCCACGACATTTGATTCTCCAGGCCGTCCTAGCTCCGGGGAGGCAGTGGTAGAGTGCACGGAACCCCCGCGGTTGCTTGCGCCAAGAGGGGGAGTCGGTCATCCGGAGGCATCTTTTGCTCAGGTACGGTCATCTTGAGCTGGACACTCGTCTACAGCTTGGAGTTCTGGGAATTTATGACCTTCCTTTTCCTGCGCAGGCTCCCAGTGAGGCTGGTTCTTTCGATGAGCTGACTGTTCAACTATGCGGGGGCTCTCACTGTCTGCAGGAGATTGCACAGCTCATGGGGACCAAGGTTGCTTCCCTTCATGGGGAGAGTGAGAAACTGCAGGAAGAGAACAGGAAAATGTAGGAGGAGGTCAGGCGTTTAAGGACAGTCAGTGGCCAGCAGACTCGAGAGTTCGTGCTCCTAAGGCAGGAGGTCGAGCAACAGAAGAAGATGGTCTTTGCTCTCGAAGACGATAATTCTCGCCTGGCAAGAGACCTAATGGTGTGGGTCTCTCCTTCAGAGGTGAATCTTGCCCTGGAGACTAGATTCTAGGACGGCATCCGCCTGTGTCGCCGAATCGCCTCGCTCATACTTCCTGACGTTCTAGATGGCGTCTTCCATCCTGGCAACTCTAGGGTCCGTGATAGGTCCCGCCTGAGGGACTTTCTTGAGGAGGCAGGTCCATTGGACCCTCAGAAGTAGCTCTACTTGTATATACCGCTTTTTCTTTCCTTCCTTTTTTGTACCACTTGTCAGTGCCTTATAAATTAATGAGAAGTAAAGTCCCTTCTTTTTTGCACATGGCATCTTCAAGTGTGATCTCGGAGATAACATTTCATGTTTATCGGCTAAGCTTGTAAAGCTATTGTCGCCAAGCTCCCAATCCAACACCTTCTTTTGCTGTGCTCGTCCTTCATAGGAGGATGTCGTTGCATCTCACACGTATGATGGGAAGCTCGATCTAGTAGAGTAGATGTCGTTGAAAGTCCTGTGAAGTCACGCTAAGGGCAAGTTGGGTTTTCAAGCCACAATAGCTGGACTCCGGGTCTAGGCCGTTTCGTACGCGGTTCCTGTGTTAGGTGCTCTGACCCGCTCAGGGCATTGTCGCTATCCGATGCTTGATCTAGCCCATAACCATTGTAGACTGAAGGTGCTCTCTTCTTTGGGAAAAGGTCGACCCATGCCTACAATTCTTGCCCCCTAAGGTTTTATCTGCCGTAAGTTGGGAACTTTAAAAGTCCCCAGGCCTAATGTTTTGATCGAATGGGTCGTCGGCGCGAGGCCAGGTTGGTGGACCGCTTGGGGTCCTTCTAACACGGAGTCAAAGTCCATGCACAGCCTCTTTGGGGCCTTTTGGTGTGGAGCCAAGGTTCTGTTGTGGCCGCTTTTGGGCTGTTTGGCATGGAGCCAAAACGTATGGGGCCGCTTCGGCCATTCGACACGGGGTTGAGATTCTGTGGTGGCTGCCTCCGGGCCATTTGGCGTGGAGCCAAAGTGTATTAGGCCGCTTAGGCCATTCAACGCAGAGTCGAGATCCTGAGACGGCCTCTTTCGGGCCACTTGGCGCAGAGTCAATGATTCATTTTACGGACGGACGATAGTCCTCCTGACTTAAGGGCCGCATACGTCGTTTTGTTTTTTACGAATGTTATGCATGCAAGCATTCACATGAATGAGAACACAAGCTAATCAAGAACAAGCAATTTTATTAAGTAAGAGCATAATGCATGTACAAGCATTCCCCATGGTGTGTGTGTATGCCTTACTTGGCCTGATATTGTTCTACTGATAGTATTTTCTGAGGTTGGCGGCATTCCAAGTCCATGGGATCAGCTTGCGGTTCTTGGCACGTAGCTTGTACGCTCTGCTACGGAGGATCGCTAAGACGAGGAATGGGCCTTCCCAGTCGGGGGAAAGTTTGTTCCTGTTTGCGGCTTTTCTCGCGGCCTCTACACTCTGGAGTACCAGGTCTCTAACCTCAAGCGGTCGAGCCTTCACCCGTTTATTGTAGTAACACGCGATGCACTGCTGGTAGGCTGCGATCCTCAGGCGGGCAGTGTCTCAAGCTTCTAGGAGCCGATCGAGGCATTCTTTGAGTCTCTAGGAGTTCATGGTCGGATCGAAACACTCGACCCACAGGCAAGGCAGTCCCACTTCAACAGGGACCACGGCTTCAGCCCTGTAGCAGAGGCTAAAGGGTGTCTCCTGCGTCTATTCCCGTGGGGTGGTTCGGTACGACCAGAGTACGAAAGGTAACTCATCAACCTACGAGCCCCCTGTGTCTTCCAGCTTGGTCTTCAACCTATGCAGCAGTGTGCGGTTGGTGACTTTAACTTGCCCATTTGCCTAGGGGTACGCCACAGATGTATGTACCAACCTGATGCACAGGTTTGCGTAATATTTGGTAAATTATTTGTCGGTGAATTGGATTCTGTTATCGGTCACTATGACCTCGAGAATCCCAAATCGGCAAATGATGTTCTGATGGAGGAACTCTGTCGCGTTCTATTCGGTGATCTGGGCCAGAGGGACTGCTTCTACCCATTTAGTGAAGTAGTCGATGCCGACGATGAAAAATTTTCTTTATTTGAAAGTTAGAGGAAGTGATCCGAGGATGTCAAGTCCCCACTGCGTGAATGGCCAGGGGGATTGAAGACTGCACAGCTCTGCATGAGGAAGGTGCATCATGGATCCGTGGACTTGACACCTTTCACACTTCTTCATGAACTCCAAAGCGTCTTGCTTCATTGTGGGCCAAAAGAGACCCTGCCGCATGGTCTTGAATGCGAGGTTGTTCCCTCCGACGTGCGAGCTGCATATGCTGAGGTGGATTTCACTCAGGGCGTACTCAGCCTCCTTAGGGGTTAGGCACTTTAGGTAAGGAGTGGAATACCCTCCCCTGTATAGCCTCCCATCGAGGATCGTGTATCAGCTTGTTGTCTTACTAATCCGTTTGGCCTCATCAGCATCTTCGGGCTGCGTTCCATCTGTCAGATACTTCCGATATGGGTCATCCAGTTGTCACCCTCATCAATCAGCAGCACCTCCTGGTCTGAGGTATCAATACTGGGTACGGCCAGGGTTTCCTGTAAGTCTCTGGTGTATTGCTCCGGAGATCCTGCAGCTACATCTCTAGCTAATTGATATGCTTTCTAGTTTTTTTCTCTAGGCACGTGTTCGATCTTGAAGTGCTTGAAGTATGGGATTTGGGTCCTGGCTTTCGTCATGTACTTTGCGAGTTGTGGTTTGACGCCTCAAAGGTTCCCTAGATTTGGTTGACCACGAACTTCAAGTCACTGTGCACGACCAACGAATTGTCGGAGCATTCCTTTGCTAAGCGAAGTCCTATTAGGAGGGCTTCGTACTCGACCACATTTTTAGTGATGGGGAAGGTCAGCGTGACGGAGTACTTGATCTCCTCGTTGTCCAGGGTCCGAAGGATGACTCTAGAACAACTACCTGTCTAGGTTGATGACCCATCCATGTTCAGGATCCATGTTGCAATGCCGGGAGTGTCCCTTCTTTTCAATCTGTGAGGGTCATCTAGAGCCGGGGTCGCCGTTTCGACGATGAAGTCTGCCAGGGTTTGACCCTTGAGGGCCAATCACGGTCAAAACTCAATGTCAAACTCTCCCAACTCTATAGCCTACTTGACTAGCCATCCAGAGGTCTTCGGCTTCTGTAGGATAGACTTCATGGGTTAGTCTGTCAGCATGACGATCTGGTGGGCTTGGAAGTAGGGCCCCAACTTGCGTGTTGAATAGATGAGTGTCAACGTGATCCTTTCCACTTGTGGGTAATGGGTTTCCATGTCTGTCAGTACCCGGCTCACATAGTACACTGGTAGCTGCTCTCCTTCATGTTTCCTGATCAGCACGGAGCTGAGCGCCATGTTTGACATTGGTAGATAGAGATATAGGTCTTCGCCAATGCTTGGCGAGCTCAAGAGAGGTGGGCTAACGAGGTATGGCTTTAGCTCTTTGAAAGCTCCCTCACATTCCTCTATCCAACGGAATATAGATGATTTCGTCCCTCGGAGTGCCTTAAAGAAGAGCAAGTACTTTTCTGTGGACTTGGACAGGAATCGCGAGAGAGCCGCCAGTTGTCCTGAGAGCTTCTACACCTCCTTTACTGTCCCCAGAGGGTTCATGTCGAGGATGGCCCTGATTTTCTCTGGGTTCACTTCTATGCCGCGTCATGACACGATGAAGCCTAGGAACTTCCCGGATGTAACCCCAAACTCATATTTGGCTGGGTTGAGCTTCATCCTGTGTGTGCAGAGGACCTGGAAGGTTTCTTCCAGATCCTGGATGTGGCTGTCGGCTATCTTGCTTTTCACGAGCATGCCGTCGACGTATACTTCCACTTTCCTCCCGATCTGGGCTTCGAACATCTTATTCATGAGGTGTTGGTAGGTTGCCCCGGTGTTCTTGAGGCAAAAGGGCATTACCTTATAATAGTACGTCCCCTACTCGGTCATAAAAGAGGTGTGCTCCTCATCATCCGGATGTATCATGATCTGGTTGTAGCCTGAGTAAGCATCCACGAAGCTTAGAAGCTGATGGCCGGACATGGAGTCTATCAACTGAATGATCAGAGGGAGAGGGAAGCTGTCTTTCGGGTAGGCCTTATTCACGTCAGTGAATTCTACGCGTATCCCCCACTTACCGTTGCTTTTCTTTACAAGAGCGATATTGGATAGCTAGTCCTGATATTGCACTTTTCTTATGAAGCCGGCATCCGAGAGTCTCTTCACTTCCTCCCTGATAGCTATAGCTTTTCAACGGAATGGTTCTTGCGCTTCTTTTGAACCGGCTTGTGGCCGGGATTGAGGCCCAATTTGTGGACCATTACTCCGGCTGATATCCTGAGCATATTGGCAGGAATCCATGCAAATACGTTAGAGTTTTTCTGTAGGAAGGTGACCAGTTGATCACGGTCCATTTGAGAGAGGGAGCTGCCTACATGTACGCACTTCTCTGGTTCAATAAGATCCAACAAAATTGCTTCGGTTTCCTCTCCCGACTGAGCCTGCTGTAGCGAGGTTTCATCGCGGAGGTCCAAGTCTTCATCAAGGCAGTTCGGTGTCGCGGCGCGACTTGGGACAAGTAGCACATTTGTCCCATCGTCTGGTCTCCAAGCATCTCTCTTATGCCGCACGGGGTTGGAAACTTCATCTTTAGGTGAGGGATCGAGGTGATAGCCCTACAGGCTGTGAGAAATGGTTTGCCCAGAATGGAGTTGTAGATAGACGCGAGATTGACGACGAGGAACATTAGCTCTCGCGTCGCGATGCTCGGGTAAGTTTCCATCGTGACCTCTAGTTGGACTATTCCCTGCACAGGAACAGGCTCGTTGTCCAAACCGTATAGAGGGCCATCAGCCACTTTTATTTGATTTCGCTTGAGTCCAAGCTTAAAAAAGATGACAAGATACAGCAAATTTTGAGAATTTTCATTATCAACGAAGACCCGTTTCAGTTGATAGTCAACTGTATCGTCTGAAATGAGAGTAGATATAACAATGGGATCAGAATGGGGGAATGTTACATGAGCCATATCGTCGCTACTAAAACTAATGATATCACTCTTATCCCCTATTTTTGCTCTATTATTGCTGGAAGATTGTTCAGGCTATGCCTGCCTGTTGTTCTTCGCTGGCACGGTTGAGATCATGCTGATACGCCGGCGGCCGTAAAGTTCCTAAGAAGTTTGCTCGCCTCACCTTCTAAGGCTGCAGGGGCCTACCCCGAGCCCCTCATAAACCATTTGAGGTGTTTATGGGGGATCAAGTCTTCTATTTCCCGCTGCAGGGTCTGACAGTTCTCCGTGGAGTGCTCGAGGCCGCGGTGGTACTGGCAGTATTTCGTCTGGTCACCGTCATTCGGGCCCTTCGGCGCTTTTGGCCATTTAAAGAACTTCTCATCCTGGACCTGCATCATGATGTCCACATGGGTATTGTTTAGAGGAGTCAAGGATGTTAGTCCGTGCTCTTTCCTTGATCCCAACGAAGGACGTGGCTGCTTACGGCGCTCTGAGAATCGTCTATTGTTGTCGTTCCTCTTCTTGTCGATGCTGCGTCTGGGAATCTCTAGAGGGTGGGCCGTGCATTCTGGATGCTTTCCTCATTAGCTTGCTCTGCCAAGATGTAGGCCCGAGCAATGGCTTCTACTTCCTGAAAGGATTGACGCTAGTACGACAGGTGCCTGAAGAAGTCCCCTGCTGCCAACGTTGTGATGAAGGCATTGAGCTTCAACTCGTCAGAGAGTTGGGAGATCCTATGCACCTCAGTGATGAAGTGGTTGAGAAAGCGGTTTAGGCTTTCGTCCGTCCTCTGGTAGAGGCGGATCAGGTGCCATGGCTGCTTTTTCTCTCTTCGGTAGGAGGCGAACTAGCTCAGGAAGCTACCCGCAAGTTCATCAAAGGAGCCAATGGTGTTTGGAGAGAGGCCACACAACCAAAGCAGCGCATCCCCCTGAGGGTGACAGAGAAGTAGTGGCACATCATGGCCTCGCTTGCTCCCTGGAGATACAGGTAAATACGAAAGTAGTTGAGGTGGTCCATCGGGTCCTTGCTCCCATCGTATCCTTCCAGTACGGGTATCTTAAACTTGCGAGGGAGCGGTTGAGTCTGGAGATCCATGGAAAAGGGTGATCTTCTCAAATTCGCCGAGGATCGAGTGGGCCTCTCCTTGTTTAGGAGATCTCAGAGCACCCTCACTTTTTCCTCCATCGGTGGGCTGGACTCGCTTCTCCTTGCGTTGATGAGGTCGCGGAGCTCCGTGCGACCCTGCTGGTGTTGGTGAACTTGTTGGTTGTGGTGGCTTTCCGCGCCAAGCGGCCGCGCTCTATCGGAATGTGTGGCTGTTGCCCCCATTTTGCCACGGAAATTACGCGGGTTACACTATTCTGGGCTCTCCTCCTGCTCGTCCTTGCTGGGGTGGCTTCCAGCCATAGAGTGGGCCCTGCTACAGGAGGTCGCCGGGGCCCCGACTTCGTCAGGCCGTTCTGATCTTCCCCTGGGGACTCCTGCGCGACGCCTTACTTGCCTGGAGGACGACGCCTTCCTCGCTTGGAGGATGACGCCTAAGATGTCGGAGGAGCAGCCCCCATCCATGGCGTGCCCGTTTTGTTGCAGAGGGTCTGGATCATCAGCTTCATGTCGCCCATGTCTGCTATTAGGCGGTAGATGTCAGGCTCCAGACGGACATCTGCACGGCTACCCACAGTGGTGTCGCCGCCGTGGACGACTGCATCTCTTGCTGGGGCATTCGCTTGTGCCCTCGTGTTTACCATCTTACTATGAAAGGTCAAGTGTGAGAAGGAGACGCTAAGCTTTTTGTTTACTTCCTACAGACAGCGTCAATGTTGCGTCCCAAATCCTTGGTTGTCGTATGGATTAGAGAACCTTCGAATTTCTCGTTGTCTGGAGGCAGTATTGAGCGGGTCCAGTCTCCGTCTCTATTAACTTGTGACCTGCACAACATGATTAACAAATAAGATGTCAGAGGTCCGGTGGTATTTTTTCCACCAAAAGTACGCCGGCGCTCAAATCAGCAACCTTCCGTAATAAACGAAAAGGGAAGCACATGCTTACAGGTGTGTGGGATTATGCTGTGAACGTGTAGCAGGTGCACAAATGCTAAAATGGGAGATTGGTGAGCGGATGGCAGGAGGCCTGGCTTCCAGAGTGCACCGCAGTGGGTGGCTGGTTGCAATGGCTAGTATTTGGCAGGTGAAAAGTGGGAGCTGGCGATGTCGCTAAGAGTTTATGCATGCAGGAGCGTGGGTCTTAAGACCAAGCTCTAGTTTCCTTGAAAGTGAGTTGATCGAATTGATCCCAATCGGAGGATCAGAATCACGGGCCTCTCTCTCTCCTATAAGCGAGGAGAGGATTTAAGGTCCCTGTGCCTGGTGTCCCTGGTGCGAGAATCCCCCTACAGGGATCTGTTGGCCGCTGACAGTTGATGGCAATAGCCGGTGTGTCAATTGTTGCATTGCAGTGGCAGGTAGACTGTCGGGCGTCGCAGGCCATGTTTGGTCAACCTCTTGCGTAGGGATTGGCTGAGGAGCTGCAGGCTGCAACATGAGCCGTGGCCTGTAGCGCTGACTTTCTTCATATTGGCTCGCTTCCTTTATGCAACTTCTATTGCCCGTCAGCCGCATTAATGGGCTGCAGGAGATTCCCATTGGCTAAGGATGTGGGCCATCATGTAGGCCGCTTAGGATGTTGGATTGGATCTGTCGCATGGGTTGTTACTCTGTAGGTTGGGCTTAGAATTCTTCTTGGGCCTTGAATATTATTCTATTCTCACCCTATCTTATTTCAATAATTAAATATATTGTTAATGATTTGACTCTGTCATTTAACTATA
>JAODPA010039042.1:0-36258 GCA_025585075.1 Nepenthes mirabilis | reverse complement strand
ATTTTTCGTTCAATAACTTTTTCTGGCTATTATTTTTACTTTTCTTAAATTTATACAAACTATTAATCAATCCTTAGAGAAATGGAGGCGATAGTATCAAGGAATGGACTAACTCTTTAGGATAACCTAGACCAATCATTAATGGTTCTATAAAATGCCATTCCAGGGAGTCACTGATCTTTTCTCAATTCAATTTTGAGCATAACCCAAGCTCAAGTCTTTCCTTTTTGTCAGCCTTCAGTCAGTTCAATGATCAAAAGCTTAATTGCAAATGTTTTATCAAATATTAATTTTTTTAATATTTTGTCTTCCTATGAGTTTAAATAATTATAGCCTTTTAGATTGTAAATTATGCACTCGGAAAGAATGGTTAACATCGCAAATCCTAATGCTTCACTTGTAAGATAAGCACACCTAGATTTTGGCTTATAGTAGGAATCTAGTTGATGAATAGATGTATAGAAAACCGCCATTTTAAAAATTGCAACTCATTGTGCCGCTCAGGGAAACCTAGTTGATATGGAAGATGGATTTTCCTTTCCTCTCATCCAGCCCATTATCATTCACTTTACATAAGTACCTTAACATACTCATCACTAACAAAAAATAAGGCTTCAGGCTAAGACCCAGTGGAAGTAAATATCAATTTCAAAGATTTTGTTAGGCCATTGAACCTACATCTCATCGTAGTGCATATTTCGCATGCCAGGCACTACTGCCATAACAAAGGACATGCAGATTTCTTGATGATGTGAATTACAAAGCCTTTACAACCGGCAAGGAGAATAAAAGTCTTCAAAGAAATGATAACATAAAGACCAACATGGAATTTGTACATTTTCAGATATGCTCAGGATGTTCAAAATAGAAACTTGGGGGTTGTCAGATTGTCCTTTTCAATGTAAAAATCAAGGTTATAATGCATTTAAGGCCTTTTTTACAAGGGTTCAGTTTCTCTTCGGGACAAAATTATGATCAAGAGGCTGGGTCCTTTTTTACTATGTTTTCAGATATGAAAGACCTTCTACAAATATTGAAAATGATTCAATTGAAGTTCCAAAATACGGTCTGATGGCCGCTATAGCCACTAAAAGTTACAATTCTGCAATTTCACAACCATGCTTTAACTAATTACCGGTTATGAGTGAACATCAGTTGCAAGATCACTTTTTCTTAACTGCAACAGTCCTCTGAACAGTTGAAATACCATCTACAAACTTTGTGCGGAAAATTACATTGGCGTTGTTGAACATGCCTTCTTTTAATGAAACGACGATGAACTGCAAAACCCAATAGAAGGAACATGTGAGGACAAGAAGCACTCCTGAATAAGAAGCAAGCTGGCCTAAGTTAAAAAAAAACCAAAAAAACAAAACAAAACAAAACCGTTTGAAAAACTTTCACACTTTTATAAGCGTTCAATCACAATCAGCATTGTCCAATCACTTTAGTTCACTAATAGCAATCTGCAGGTCAATGTATTCAAAAAAGGGGTTTCAAGCATGCAACAGCTTCTTTTGGTTTTGTCAAACTCAGATTGTTTATCTAACTTCATCAAAAGGCTTCAGTGACTAATAGGTCCAACTCAGATTATTTGACCCTTACAATGCATTTGATTATTGGGAAGAAAAAATATAGAAATAAAATAATTACTCATTTATAATAGAATAAGATAAGAAAAGGGTAGGAATAACTATTATACCATTTAGATTGCAAGAAAATGGAAATAGCATCTATTTACTCTCGTTTACTTATGGATTAGCCATGATAATTGATGACGGTAATTGATCTGCGGACTTCGATGATGTGGCCAGCAATGGTCAACGACCACAACTTCTGATGGTTAGTGGCAATGACAGGCCTACTTGGTTTCGGTAGTTGGTGACAGACTAGTCGACCAACTTTCAGAAATAATGCTAGTTGACAAGCCTCTAACAATTGTGGCCGGCCCATTGGACTTTAACCATGACAGTGGGCCTAACACTCAGTAGCCCCATGGAAGAATGGCATCATATTCATGATGGTGTGGACTGGTTAACTTGCTTGGAAACAAGAACTCACCGACTAGCTTTTGATGACAGTAGCGAAGACTGACAACTTAACTTGCTTCATTGTATTATTGTATTAGTTATTCCTACTTCTATGTGAATAGCATTCCCAAAAGGAACATCTAACCCAACCTAAAAAAATGAACCAACCAAATAGGGTTTGAAATATATAAGCTACTAACCCTTGATATTCCTGGAAGCTTTTCCAAAGGCAATGATTATCTTTGAGAAGATATTAATCATCAGAAACATTTCAACCAATAAGATGATTATATTTGTCTTTATTTATTAAGGTATCACTGTGGTTACTAAAAAATAATGACAAGAATATAGAATTACTAGTACATTAAAAATTTTTCTTTTTAGAGGCACAGCCATCATAATATAAATGTCAACTACAGATTAATTATATTCAAACCTTGTAGAACCTTTTAAGGGGTGAAAATATATTAGATTACATAATAATGGATAGAACACATACATAAACATATTCTCTCCTACAAGATCCAAATCATGCAAATTTTCTCTAAAACTATTCGAGTTTAGATTTTGTTTTTTTTTTCTTTTGCATTCCTATTCTAAAATTGTAGCAAGGCATAGAGGATATTAAAGGTCTCTAGCAAACGCTAGAGCAAAAATAGGACTTATAGAGCATTAAGATGACCAACCTCAAATAGTTTGAGCTGATAAAAAAATGACCAAGTGATTCAAATGATGGGAAACCACAATTGAAACAAAAGCTATACCATGCTTCGAGAGCAGATGATTAGGCCTCCGTAATGAAGTGACAAAGTACGGTAAGAGGACTTCCTTATGACATCTTCTATTGTTTAGATCATTTAGTTTACCTACATTCTATTACAATTGAAAACCATAGAAAAGTCTCAAAGGATAAATAATTTTCTATATGAGAAAGATGTTTTCATCATATATCATAATAAAGAAACATGAAACTATCAAGTCAATAACTAGGGGTATAAGTTTCAGAAAATCAGCAAACACCCCTCCCCTCCACCCCAAAAAATAAAAAAAAATACAAAAAAACAAAAAAGGAAGCAATTAAGGGTTAGCTAAGGCCTGTCAATGTCATGAAAAAGAGTGTAAACCTGGGAATGTGGGAAGTGGGTTTTGATCATCCTTCCAATATTTTGTGTGTGGCTCAAATCAAGAGCTGCATCAACCTATAAAACATCAGAAAGACAATTTTCACCATGGGATTCAAAGTTACAAAATGGACATTCACATTTTAAGCGCAATAAGAATAACTGTAAAATGTTTATTCAACCATGAACTAAAATGTAATACAACTTAATAGACTAAAAAATTTGATCAACCGGAATTGACAAAAGTCATTGCCCCATTGTTTAAAACAAGCAACAATCAACTTTCAATCAAATCATTTATGTTTGGTTCAAATTTCAAAAATAAGGGAAGAGAGTGAACGATACTAGGTTTACGTCTTTATGATTGATTAAATTGTATTTGTCCTAAAATCTATTAATTAAGAAAATTAAAAATAATTGAAAGACACCATTCTACTGCCCCTACCCCAGTAGCAGTGGTTTCTCACTATCTCAGGAAGCTCTCCCCGTGTTGCACATCCAGCATTCTCTCATCTCAATCTATCCCACCCTATTCTTTGTCCTTCTCATCTATCTCTCTTCCCTCTCAATTGCCAGAGAGGTTAGATTGACTTCCCTGATGAAAAAGGAGAAAGTGAAGTGGTGGCATTGGTGATGATTCAGGTGATATTCAGGGCTGATACGGTCCGAAAAAATCCCAAATTGCCCCACATGGATTATAGGCCCAAATGAGACCCCAACATATAGCTTAAGCCACCCTAACCAGACTCAATGCTTAATTTGATCCAAATAGGCCTTAACATGAATAAGTTCCACAACATACTAAATCAGCCTTAAAATTGTTGCTCAGCTTGATTTCTAGACAGATTTCAGCTCAAAAAATTACATCAATCAATCGTGAGTTCTTCGAATTGGCCGTAGACCCTTTTTCAACTCATCTGTAAAGAAGAATTGATAGACTAGACATCAACTCAAAGGCCAAAGGTTTAACGCTTCGTACAAGAAACCCATGAGATCTCTACCATTTCACGAGAGCAATCATTTCCAAGCACATGCCGTGAATAATGGTTAAGAGGTGTGCAGGCACATGTAAAATGAACCAAATTAACCAACAGACTACAAAGATCAGACATAAAACATAGAAGATATTCAACTTCCCTACGTTTGTAAACACACCAACAACAATCACCAATAAATATTCGGTACATAAATCAAGGTGTGCATTTGGCATACTTCATGCCCGAGAGAAGCCCTCTCCCAACGACTCTCATGTGAAGTCTCTCATAGGGTCAGGTATCTGTTCTGCGCATACTCAATTCGTACGCTATACATTTATAGATGAGCTTTCAGATTTTCACAAACTACATACATAAATTATATATATACCAGGTATTTTCTATAAACTTAGACTTTAAAATGTACACACCAAGGAAAATCTGCTCACCTCGCTTACATTTGTCTCTTCTGTTGTTATGCTTTTTGGTTTTAAACAGCTAAAGACAATGTAAGACAAATCTTAGATGCAACAGTGAGGTTGCAAGTGGCAATGGTGGTGGTATCCTGATGTCTTCGTAGATTTCTAATATTTTATCGAATTTTTGTTTCCCAACGTAACATAAACTAATCCTCGATGGAGAGGTCCTTAAGAACTGTTTATGTTTTTCCATGTCCAATTATGTTTACGATATTCAATCACCTCCAACAAATGAAAAGAAAGGGAAACAACAATATGCTTACATTTCTCCTGGAAAAAAATTCCAACCAAAGGCACCACATGACATCCTTATTCAATATCCAAATGAATTACTATCCTAGAAGTTTCATCATGAATATTTAACAGTTTTATTTGTAATCTAATACAAAGAAAATTTTGAATATGAAAAGATGATTAATAAAGATATTTCAACCTCTTAATGCTGTAGTATTACTTATTTTTCTAAATATTGCGGCACTTATTTCAAGTGTTTGATCAGATGTTTGCTAATATCACCTATTGCAAATTACTGTCGATATCTTTACAATATTAGTGTTTCGCAATGCCACAAAAGGAAAGTTTCCTAAATAGACTTATTCCAATTGTTGTTTCTATCAAGCGGATAAAAGAATTTAGTGGTCATTTTTTGTTCTTTTCTTCTTGGCTTTATACAAAACATAACAAGTATAACCTAACCAACTGAGTCAAGTACTAATGCAAGGAACGAACTGCAACAGGCACTGTATTACCTGCAGCCTAGTTCGAGTTTCTTAGAGCAGTGGAAGACCACAGCTTAAAGTGAAGTTCTTTTTTTCTGGAAGTAAACCTCCATTTGTTAAATCTCCATAATTTTCTTTCCCCTAGAAGTCTTCACACATGTATAATAGGTGTGCGAATTCTTTAAGCCTCCCCCAAGTTTAGGGAATGAAGACCAAAAAGGGAAGGTAAACAAATCTGTGTAAGCATGCATATAGTCATAGGGGTAAATGTTGAACAATTGGAAAACATAGAAATAATGCTAATGACAAGAAATGCAGAATAGTAAAGATCCCCGTCTAAGCTCCAACTACCAAATATCCCATCCCGATTCCCCCTTCATAAAAGAAAGAATAGTTGTTTAGAACATCTTAGTATAGTGATAGTTTGAAGCAGAAGTTGTAAGAATTGGTAGAATAAATCCTTTAGAGTACAAAATTGCTTATTAGACTAGGTATCGTCAACTATAGTAATATAATATTTTGTTAAGATTATCAAACGCTAATTTGTTTTACCAATAACACAACCTGAGAAACAAAAAAAATCAGGGCATCGCTGGCCCAAAAGAACCAATCAACAAAAAGAAGTAATATAATTATCTTTCACCACTTGATTCAGGTAAAATTGACCCTCCAATTGAACCCTTCCTTGTGGTAATAGCAATTATAGATGCTCCAAAAACTGACAAATGAAGATCGTACAGTCATGTTCCAAAGATGCTACAGAGCAACAGCTTGTCCACAATTATGAAAGACTCGAAACAATCATGTAAACATGAATGCTTTAAGGAGAGCAAGAGAGGACATGAAAGAAAAGTGAAGGGTGAAGCAACAGAAAACATGCTAAATATTGGGCTAGTCAATTTAAGAAACCCAGGTATCTTTCGATAATGATTCATTGCGAAACAATAAGGTTACTCCATTATGACCTAGAGGCTACTGATTCAAATCACAGGAATATTATCATTGCATGGTTTCTAACCTTCTTCAAAATCCACAACCTGGGAGGTCTCACTCATTGGGCTACCATTTAGGTATATTTTAGGAGGTAATATTTAGGAATACTTTACAATTTTCCTGACAATGCAACATTATTATGTTTATGCTCAAGTCAAACATGTTTGTAATTATTAAACTCGGGCCCCAGCCAAGTTGTAGCCTATGCAAAAACCCTACAGCTATACGTTCGAATATCATCAACTGATGAGCTATATATAACAGCATTTGAGTCACACTTTGGTACCTGCTTCTCTCTCTTGATCTTTTTTCATCCATCGTGGTCAAAGGTTATCTAATTTTTGTCTACTTCTCATCCTTAATTCTTTTGAACACTTTCTCTTTCCTCCCTTTTCATTTCTCTTCATGTAATTATTCCTTACGTATGCTTAATCCAACATTATGCCTTAAGCAAAGCAACATAAGAGGCTATTTTGGAACAGAAAATCTGCTGCTCTAACTAGTATATCCATAAGTAATGCATACCTATTTTGACCTACAAAAAGAGGTAATGAGATTGCTTAAGGATATTGGACAGAAAAGAGGGGAACCCAAGCTGTCATGCACAAGATTCCAGGATACAAAATGAGGCAAACGGAGGAAACCACAGAGGCTTGAGCTGTTGAGCACCTACGGAAAGGCCTTGATCCATCAAAGGGTAATGATGAAGTCAAAGAAGGATCTAAGGGGGAAAGCTTCAACTTCTAATAAATTTGGATTTTATAACTTTAAATTCCACAAATCAGCTGTGTTTTCCGGTTAGAATGGGCAATTTCTGGTATAGAATAATGAACTATAAATCTTTGCATAGAGATTTTTATTTTCTATTTCCCCTTAACTGTATCTTCGATACACTTTGCGACAGTTGTGTCAAAAGCATCCCAAGCGCTCACCTCAGCACTTAGGCAAGACAAGGCGAGGCATCGACGCTGGGCCCATCTCTAGCCAAGGTGAAACGGCTAGGGATTGAATAAGCGAGCGCCTAAAGCAAAGCGAGCAAGCACTCAAGCATCCACTTAGTTTAAAGAAGTTTTTTCTTGTTTTACTAGAATGTCCCTAATATTTTCAAAAAAGTATAGCCATGTATTTTTAATTACCTAGCCTTACTATCCCAGAACAACATGCATGCAAACACAAACAACACACCCTTCTCTCTCTAGTGTTTCATTCGCAACACACCATTTCACCATCTTTGCTACCAATTCAACTCATTAACAACAAATCTTGAGCGGTTTGGCTTCATATTATTCATCCTTAATAAACAATCGAAGCTCAACAAGGCCAAGCTCCACCAATTAGGTATGAATCAAAAATCCTAAATTGTTCGCCAGCAATTGTCCCCGTGAATGATTTCTAACCTAAAATTATGACACTCAAACTTCTACATTCATAATCTACAAAAAAAGCATGAGGCAAATGCTTTGGACTGCATAGAAAATCATTTTTTTCCTTTTCTATCCTTGCATTTGATGAAGTGTTATTTGCAAAATTGATGTAGATGTATACAAATTCACTGTCCCCACCATAATAAAATTGATTTTGATGTATTATTTTCATGTGAATATTATTACAATTTATTTAGGAAATAAAAATATTAGTAACAATAATAGGGAGCAATGAAGAAGACCCTAGTTGGAAACATAATTATTTGAAGGACTTCAAGACCCTAATACTTTAACTTG
Source organism: Nepenthes mirabilis (assembly GCA_025585075.1). NCBI lineage: Eukaryota > Viridiplantae > Streptophyta > Magnoliopsida > Caryophyllales > Nepenthaceae > Nepenthes > Nepenthes mirabilis. The sequence continues at coordinate 28,221 of JAODPA010039042.1, read as the reverse complement.
TCTGTTCGGTGACAAGGTCACTGAAGGAGGAATATTTCAGCCAAAAGAGCATCAAGTGGGGAATTATAAAAACACAACACCATGTAAAAAGCACCCTCAAAAGATTAAGATAGAACTAGAGAATTGTATCCATGAGAAAAAATCACAAAGGACTAAATCATCAGATTACAATGACAAAGAAAGAAAAATTAGGGATGATGATTTTGAAGATAATGCAAAGGCAGTGAAAATATAGGGTAAGGTAAAAGAGTGGGTGGGAATATTAGTAATTAAGTAGGAACTCATAAGAATGCTAAGATGAAGCATCACATCTAAAAGATCTCATTAATTTGTTTATGTCTCAAAAACTAGATAAAGTGGGAAAACTTTAGGCAAACAAATATAAACAACGGATGTGATAAAGATCCAATTTAGTACATAGCTCTATTTTTTTATCAAGTAAGGATAACATTTAATGTTGCTCACTTGAAAAGTTTTAAGTAGATAAATAAAGCTGTTGCAAGGTACATTCCTAAATAAAGGCCCAAGAATCATCACAAGTAGAGAGAATTTCTCCTTAAAAAGGAAATAGATTGCGAAAATGATATGAAGAGGACCATAAGGAAACATGGCAAAGCATGCTTGCTCCATTATGTGTGATTCATGTAGAGATAGGAGACAATGAAGGTCACAAAGTATGATTAACTTCTTGATGAAGTGTCCATTGGGAACAATGTTTTAGCAGTTTATTGGTGCTTCTAAATATGTCAAAACCAAGGAAAAGGCATTTGAATTACTTGAAAAATTTGTGCAGTAAATTAGCAAGAAATATGTTATCCAAGTGATTAATAACACTAGAAATATATATGCATTAGCTTGTGAGTTTTTATTATACATATTTTTTATTTCTTTTATTTGGGTTGAAATATAAAGTGTTATTTCTATATAATAAATTATATGATTAGAACTTTTCTTAACCTTTGGGCCTCGGGAAAACTTTCACAAGCAAAAAGGAATCATTTATATTGGACTCCATGTGCAGCACATTGTGTTGACCTCATTTTAGAGATATTGGTAAGATTCCACGTTTTAAGAGGATCGTAGAGAAAGCACTCCCTCTTATTGGCTTTATCAACAACAACAATGGTTTTTGAACATGATGACATATTTTATATATTAGAAAAGGAATGATTTAGACATAAAATCACTCGATTGACAATAACTTTCTTGACTTTAGAGCAGGTCACACACACATACACAATGAAGAAATCACGAATGGTTTGTATCAGTGCATACCAAACTCGTTCTAGGCATTCACATGCAAGACAAAATTATGATTGTGTTGGCGGAGTCCAAGAGAGGTGAAGGTCTCTTTGCATCCCATTGGCAATTAAATCAAGAAAAACAAAAGCTCCAGATTCCTATATCTTATTCACTTCAATAATCTAGTCTTATTCATACCAACTATCTATAATTTCCTATGACTTTGTAGTGCAGTGGTAGAACCTATTTGGAAATTCACCCTCAAACCTTCCACAATTTGCTATCAAAACACTGAGTTTAACTACAAATACAGCTAGTTGTGCACAGAATAGAAGTGTGTTTGAGAAAATATATGCATTTTAAGATACCTTACTATAAATTCATAACGAGAAAATTTTATCATCTATCATAGTATTACAATGACACTGATTAAACTCTTATTACATTCACACCAACAAGGAAGCTTGAGTATCAAACATTATATGATCTAGTTTATATCAAGTACAATCAAGCTCTTAAGGCTCACTATGATATGCAAAATGTCATTAATCCTATCCATTTAAATGACATCGACGATAGTATCCAATGGATAATTAGAGAGACATGGCCCAATATTTTAAATTTTAATGATGAATTAGTTTATGCTGATAATAACTTGACGTGGATTGATGTGGTAAGAGCATCTAGGTTGAGAAGATGATGACATACACTAGCAACAAGTAATATCAATATCAGGTGCAAAAGCTTTGAGTTCTAGAGCAATAAGACTAAAAGATGAAGAAGTTGATTTAGAGGAAATGGAGGAAGAGGTTGATGGCTACAAATCTAGTTATAGCTGTGACGAGGGCTTCTTTGATGAGGAGGAGGAGGATGTCTTGGATTTCAATGATGATTAGAATTAGAACATCTTACGTGTATCTACATTAGAAAATACATAGTGCTTTGACGACTAATATTTTTATTGATCGTGTTGCATGCTATGACGCAATACTTATTACATATATTTATTATTGTTTTCAATTCTTTGAACCTTGACAAATATTTTTCTACATAACATGTTGTCATGTCAAATTATATTTCAGTTAATGCCTCACTTGTCTTGGGCTAGCGCTCCGGGCAATATGGAATCCTAGTACCATAGCTTGTCTTGCACTTTTGACAACACTGGGCGGAACCCCTTCTGGAATCATTGAATAAGTTAATCCTATTAATTTATGCACAAAAAAATGCACTGCTAAAAATATGTCAGAGATCAATGAACTTCTAACTACTCAAATCATCTATACCAATTCAAAAACTTACCTCATCTAGTATATAAAGTGGAGCTGGTTTGAACAGAAGCAACGCCAAAATCAAAGATAGTGCAAGCAAAGATCTTTGTCCCCCACTAAGTTCTGACAATGATTGTTTCCAAACACTTCCAAAAGCAACACGGACCTCAAGGCCATCTAGGAAACTGCAACCCTCCGAAGGTTCTAATTTAGCTGATGTGCCAGGTAATAATGTAGAAAAGATGGAACCAAAATCGCTGCATAAATGCAAATGCAATCAAATTCAGAAAGCAAATGCATCATTTAATTCAAACTACGTAGTTCAACAAAAAAAAAAAAGGCAAAAAAGCAAGCAGGGTGCACAAAAAACTAAGAGGCTCACTTGTTCACTTTCACCCATGTAACTTTCAGTGTTTCTTTCTTCTTCTCATCAAGCTCTTCAATAACCTTCTTGATTTTTGCCTTGTCATTCTACATGTAGAAAACTATGAATACACTAAACTTTTTGCATGACTCCACCAGAAAAATTCCACGGAACAACCAACCTCAATGATATTCTTCTTTGAAATCAAATCATTGTACTCGTCTTCTGCTTTCTCAAACATTGTCATGACCTTCTTATTGACCCTTTTCTCTAAGCTTGAGAAAGAGAGAGAGAAATAGAAGGAAAAATAATTCAAAAAGATAAATTTAAAAATCAAGGCCCTAAAGAAGGCTTTCAAAAATAATGATGCTAATCCAGAATATGAAATGTAAACGAACTGGAAATCATATCAGAGAAAGACAATAATAGAAATTTAACCTACATACTTTCATTACACACCTTGATTGTTCTGCCTGTAATTTTTCAAGCTCCTCCCTTGCTTTAACAGGGTCACGAGATGCAAAATCATAGTCACTTCCACTTCTTCCAAAGAGCTGCTTCTCAGATGCTATCCAAGGATGCTTCTCAATCAATTTGTCAACTTTCAAAGAGCAATCTTTCTGTTCCATTTCCATTCTTTTCACCTGAAATATAGAAATTTGTGCTTATTACCCACCGTTCAGTGTACTATATAAATATCTACACAAGTAGACTTGCCAACCTCCAAAGAACAACCACTCCGGACAAAATGCGGAGGCAGTAAAATACCTCATTTTCCAGCCTCTTCCTCTCAAGGTTTATTTCACTCAGTCTACTTTGAAGCCTCTGCTGTTCCTTTAAAAGAGAACTAATTTGTGAGTCACATTCTTTCATTCTTGAGCGGACTGCATTAAGCTCGGATAGGGCTTGATCATGATTTTCCTTTATGGAAGCAACCTGCAATACAGAGAGGTCACGAGGAACGAAATGCTCATTTCAAGATGTAGAGTTAGTAGAGAGGATGTTTTGTAAACCTTGACTTTCTGTTCGTCTACTTCTTCAGCAAGAGTCTGAATTTGGACCCTCAAGGAATCTAGTTGACTCACCATGGAATCACGTTCCTGAATGACTGCTTCCATTTCCATTACTAGCTTTTCTCTTTTATGATCATGTCCCTACCAATAGATGCAAATATCACAGAAAATTACAGCTTAAGCAACAATGGAGAAAGTAGAATCAATGGAGAAGGAAAGCAAAGGCCAGCTCCATATATGATAAGCCACTAGGTAAACATTTGGTAACCTAAGTAGAGAACGGAAAAGGAAGGGATGAGAAACTAGAAAAAGGAAAGAAGTGGTGCTCCTTAGACTGAGACAAGCCAGGGAAATGAATACAATGCAATTTGAAAAATCCTTCTCTGTTCCCAAGGCTAGGCCATTTTATAAGTATAAAGCTCCCCTAACAAAAGGATTACAGACATCAGTGGAAAACTCATACTTTGAACATCGGTCTCAAACTTACCATTCAAAATATTGGGTTTGTCTTTTAGATCAGCCTTCCTAGAGCAGATCATGTTACCGTAGTCAAATGTTGGACTCAAGAAAGGTCATTAAGAAAGCAAAAAATTCATGGAATAAATCTATTTACTCTTTCCAAATGTTTGTTCTTTATATAAAGGAATAACTTCAGGAGATCCTTCTAGGTATTAATGATTTTTATGGCAGTTCAAGGTCTTCAAGTCTGAGGATTGCATATGCAAGGAACATTTCTGGATGTGTTTTCCTTCAAGAAATTGTGGATTAATGTTTATTACAATTATCATTGTTTAAGGTGTTAATTTGATAAATATTGAGGTAGGTAAGACCTATCTCTCACTAACACACACAAGCATAACGAACACCTGTACGCACAAACAGAATCCTATACGTGAAATGCAGTACAAAGGAATCCAGTAACTGTGGCTCTACCCATACCCATATCTACACATCCACTTCCATATCACATTTTCAACCCCTTATCACTTATAGTATGTATAGGCATACTATCAATTGTCCTCCTGGATTTTCTTAAGACCACTCAAATAACCAACTACAAACAATTTAAGCACAAGAATTATTTCACTTAAATGTCACAAATAGTAAACAACCCCAAAAGTTAAGATGAATAGCTCAGGCACCACCTGCCTCTGTTCAAATCAAAATAACTAATTTTTTTTCTCAAATTTAAAATTGGCCTCCAAAATCTCTAATCAGTTTCTAGGTACTACAAATGTGTGTAACGTGAGAGAGACAGAGAGAGGGGGGGAGGGAGGGAGGGAGGGAGAAATAAGTAATAATACCAGACACCAAGGCATACTTTATCTTCAAAAGAATGACATATAGACCACAAAGATGCCCAAATATTACAAGAAGCATCAAAAGTCAGCTAGGTGCTAAAACTGATAAAGATCTAACAAATATTTGATAAAAATTCTTTTAGAAAAATCATACCTTGAGCTCTTTTGAAGCTGACTGCATCTGAGACTTCAATCCTTTGATCTGTTTCTCTAAGTCTTTCAGCCTGTCATCCCGACCACATTGATATTCTTTGATTGATTTCTCAAGAGATGAAACCTTTTCTATGCAATTTTTGTATAGAAGTTCCTTCTCTTTAAGAACAAATCTTGCATCTGCAAGATCCTGTTCAATCTTCTTTACAGACTCTCCAAGCTACATAGCATCCACACAATGAAGAGATGAGTTGGTACCACAATAACATTAAGTAGTACAATTAGCATGGTGTCCATAACTAGCAAATGCAGTTCAACAGAACTACAAAGGGGGAGTGGAAGTAGTTCAACCTTATGATGCTCATTTTGCTCAGCCCGGCCAAGGAATAGTTCTAGTTCATACTCCTTCAACTTCAACTGATCGTTAAGTTCTTGAAACTTCTTTTGAAGCGGACGGAGATGAGCAATCTATAGGGTAATTATTAAACAATTACCAGCCTTTCAAATATCCTACTAAGCCTCAACCACAAATGTTAGGTCAATTTCGAATTTCAAGACAATAAATTTTAAATTCAGAAAGCAAAAACACAAAGACCCAATACCCACAAAGAACCTTCAATACCTCTCTATTCTTGACAAAATATAAGGAGCCCAGAAGAAACTGATATAAATAAGAGTTAAAAAAAAAGTCGCAATCCAACAGCTTCTCTTTCAAATAAGTCACAACTCATAACAGTACACTGATTTTTAAAGCACACAATATAGAATGTATAAGTACATTTAAAAGACTAAATTACAAGAATATAGATTACTTATTTCAACCTAGTTCTTTCACAAAGGAATAGCCAAAATGAAGAAATTGGACTGAGTTATGAGACCTCTTGAAGCTGCTCCACGGCACCATTGCAGATTCAAGTTTAGACAGTGTTGCTTCCCAGCCATTGGAAAACTCGAGGTTTTTTTGGAGTGAGGTTGTTTTTACAAGGCTCTAAAACATGAAGAATCCAACATATTTCCACGGAAGGTCATACTAGGAGCTCTGAGAAGAACTGCATTCTTGGCAAGTGCCGAAACTTTAAATTGGATTGTCTTCAGAAACAAGGTTATGTTTGATGAATGGTTACATCGATGTGAGAGAGAAGCTGAATCAGCAAATCCTCTCTTTTTTCACTGCTGTAGCACAGGTTGCACTGGCTTGGAATAACGCACTTGGATTGATGGGTATCACTTGTGTGCAAGCTACTACAACGGAAGATGAATGGGAATCACTTGAATGCAAGCTGCTACAGTGGAAGAAGAATTGCCTGCATGAGAACGATTTAGGGAAAGGAAAAAGGTGCTGTCCCCTGGTTTTCTTGGAAACAGACAAATGACACTTCATTTGCTGATGCAGCCTTTATTTGTCACACTCTCAGCTTGGCCGGCTTCACTTGTTATTTTACTGAGTAAAGGACGACTATCCTTCGATCCAACATATTTTGAAAGACGCATTGTGAAAAGGAAAGAATATATTTTGATTTCACTCCATAGTTTCCGGTTTCCTTTTTTGCATTCCTTTTCCCTGTAATCATATATTTTTGTAAATGTTTGGGCCCCCAATGATTCCCTATTAACATAACTTGCATTCTTACCAATCAAATGAAATTACACATTCAGAAAAAGTCATCACCATAACCGTTCTCTTTCTTTTGGGGATTGCTTAAGCATAGAGAAGTATTTTTTGCTAAGCTACTAAATATACTTATTTTCCTTTCAAGTCATAATTATATAATAAACTTGATATAATAAATAAGAAATACAAACTACAATAATTCCATTCACCCACAAACCACAACCATTTTAAATAGAGATTCTGGACTACCGGATATGGTCAGAAGAGCAATTCATAGAAAAACATAAACAACAACAAACACTATACCTTGTGACAAAACATCCCACAAATAGCGACATATAATATAACCTAAGAATAAAATTTGTTAATTATATAACTAATAAATTGATACAAAGGAAACCAAATCTAATAAGTTACTAGCTGAATCTTATTTGGGTAAAACAAGAACACATTATCAGAAAGGAGGAAATAGCTAAATGAAAGAGTATTTCTCCTTGGAAAGAACCGACAGTTACAAAAATGACTCCTTCCATACATGTCTTGTACTGATTGATCAGCTGATTCAATATCTTCATGTGGATGATGCTTAATACAGAAAAAAATGCAAGGCTACCATAACATTTTTAATAACAAAGCTCAATTTTTCAGTCAATTTATAAGAATCAATATTACCAAAGAATATGAAAGAACCAATAGCCAACAAACTTTCCTTATTTAAACATCCAACATCAAAAAATTGGACACATGGGAACTTTTAATTTTTAGGTAACCCATCAAAATAGGTAAAACAACAATTTGGGGTAGATGATGCCCTAAGTCACAAATATGCAAGGTTAGTTGCACATTTAAAGATGGGGGAATGGAGGATGCTAGGAAAAGTAGATGATTGTCAAGTTCAATTACATATGAGATATGACCAAGTACTGATCTCCTATTTTCATATCCAGTCAAATCTTATAAGTAAAATAAAAGAAGCTCAAATTAGGATCAACGATTTCTAAAGATTATAAAGAATTTATCAGATAAAACTCCATCCTCTTTTAATATTCAGGAGGACAGAATTCTCAGATTTTCTGACAAATTATGTGATCCTAAAGTTGATGATCTGAGGAAGAAAATACTGGAATAGATGCATTGATCAAAGTATATTACCCATCCAAGAGCCACCAAGATGTATCACGACATAAAGAAAAATTTTTGGTGGAATTGTATGAAAAGGGATATCACAGAATTTCTGGCAAGACGAATAACAAGCAATCAAGTAAAAGCAAAATACCAAAAGCCAACTAAAAAGCATTAACCATTGACAACTTCAACTAGGAAATCAGAAAATAATACGATGGACTTCATAATTGGATTACCAAAGATGCCATGAAATCATGATTCTATTTGGATAAATGTGGACCGTTTGACGAAAGCAGTTCATTCGCTATGAGGACAAAATTTTCCTCCTAATCAGCTTGCCCAATTGTATATTGATGAAATAGTAAGATTACAAGGTAGACCTTCCTCTATCATTTCCGATCAAGATTCAAGAATCATATCATGATTTTAGGAAACCTTAAATCAAGAATTGGGGCCAAAATTAAAACTCAGCACAACTTTTCATCCGCAAACAAGACGGAAAGGACAACTTAGATTTTATAGGATATGTAACGCATATTAGCACAAACTTGTACCAACCAAAATTTGCACACACCAAGAGCTTTCAACCTCACTTAGGATGGCACCATTTGAAACGATATAAGGATGAAAATATAGCTCCCTAATCAACTGGGAAGAGGAGGGAAAAAGAAAAGTAATAGAACACAAATTGATCCAAGAAACCACTGAAAAAATAAAAATAATTCAAGATTGTCTGCAAGTAGCTCAAAACAGATAAAAAAGTAATCCAAACAAGCAATGAAGAGATCTGGATTTCAATGTTGCTAAGCTAGCATTTCCAAAAGTCTCTCCATCAAAAAAAATTATCAGATTTGGAACTAAAGGTAAATTAATCCTAAATTTATTAGGCCGTTTCAGATATTAAAAAAAATTGGCAAAGTTGCATACCAACTTGCATTACTACCAAAATTATCAAGAGTTCACAATATATTTCATGTATCCCGACTTCTTTAGTAGGGAAAAGGATGAACCGTGAAAAATCAATGGAGATGCATTCATGGCCTTCATGTGCAAGATCCATCTGGAATACCACAACAATTTATAGCCAAGCTGTACAAAATTGTGAGGGTTATGGATAAAAATGGTTAGGTAGCAAGAAAATGGAGGATTATTGAGGATGTGGCAAATTTAGAGTTAAAGTTGGATTTCAAACAAAGAAATTGCTACAACTGGAGCATGAGGTGGACAAATATTGGTTACCTATAAATACCAATCAAATTAAAGATAAAATGGCAAGAATCAGATGAAAAAATTTTGAGGAGCAAATAAGAAAGAACCGAAAAACAGAGGAAGCAAAAAAAATTAACTTTAATATTCCTGTTATTCTACTATCATATCTCGCTCTAACATCTTGAATAATCATTTTTTCGCGTCAAATCTTTCTCATTTGATGGAACTTAAGGGAATTTCAAAGATCACACAAAAATAGGGGGAATTTCAAAGATCGCACAAAAATAGGAGTTTGGGAGAATTTTGTGAAATTAGGATCAATTCGTAATATTTGATACATAAATTCGGTTATAATAGACGTATAAAGATCATATATGATGATTTTGATAAATTCTGTGCCAAATATTTGTGAACAATTTGAATTTGAGCATTAAACGAAGCCGGAAGTTGAAGACAGTAAACAGGGTCTCAATCTTCTTGAAGAACAAGGTTGAAATGCACCGGGGAGTGGCTCCTGTGTGGGGAAGTAGCTACTTCACAATGCTATAGTCTAGGAATCGAATAAAAATATATATTTACTGTTTTGATACATTATTTGAGGATAATTATTATTTGGTGGTAGAAAAATATGTTGGTGATTATTTAGGGTACCAAGCATAAAAAGAATTTTACAAAAATATATTTCAGATGAGATAAAGTCAGAAATAAAATTTTATTTGTTTAAATGTGACTTTAATAAATAATAATAAGAAACAAATACCCTAATGAAATTTAATTGATGAATTGGATTAATATATTAAACATTTGTAGTTAATGAAAAATAAATGACCCATTTAGACTATATTGAGGGTTCTGTTTTATTATTTAACTTAAATACATATATCAATATTTGATTTTGTTCACAAGTTTTTAAATCTAGTTCACACTCCTATCTTGAAGAGTAATTTCTTGGTAGGACGAAATAAAGAACTACACATTCAAATAACATGGAATCGATGGTAGACAGATCCTAGATACTCCATGACATAATTTTATGTAGTGCGATATTTCATTCTATATTCCATGGATAAGGAAATAGAAAATGTATGAAGATACTAATTTAATCGGATGACATGGGCAACAAGATAGCTTAGTGTAGTCTATATTATCTAATACTGAGGTCATTCTGTTTATCTTGGGGATATATTTATTTCTCCTGTAGAACATATAGATGATATAGATATGTGGGATATCCAATGATGAGTTGACTAGCCAAAACGCAAATGTGTGGTAAGAATACATTGGTCTTAGGTTCCAAGTGGTAGAAATATAATCCTCAGAAATACATTGGAATCCCTTTTGATAAAATATATCATTATAATATTCTCAGTCATTATGTCTTGAATTCTTATACTCTTTAAAATAAATTTAAAGAGTAGTTACCATCAGGTCAAAATTCGTCCATAGGATGAGCGGAAGATGGCTTTCAAGAAAAAGGACAACTTTTATAAGCAATTGGTCATACCTTTTAGGCTATCTAATGCACTCAATACCTTCTTTTTAGATAAGGTTGCTGTCCTAGGCATCATCGTTTCCTTTTTGTCTCTACTAACCCTGCAAAGATGCAGGGGATCATAGATTAGCCTGAACATAAATCCACCCACTATGTTAAAAATTTTCATGGTTTAGCTAATTTTATCATTGGTTCATTAAAGGTTTAGCACAATCATAGCACCTTTCATTGAATGTACGAAGAAAAGTAAATATAGTTGGTCTCCTAACGCTACTAAAGTCTTATAGAGTATAAAAGAGAGGATGACGACAGCTCCTATCATGCGGCTCCCTGACTTCTTTATGGTTTTTGAGGTAGAGTGTGATACTTCATGTGTAAAAATAGGGTGGGTTATTAACTAAGAACACCATCATGTTGCCCACTTTAGCGAAAAATTAAATGATACCAAGTTACAAAACTCTACCAATGATAAGCAAATATATGCAATTACAAAGGACTTAAATTACTGGCACCACTACTTGTTATTACAGGAGTTTGTCATTTACTCAAACCACAAAGCTCTTCATTTTCTCATATTCCAAAATAAATTAAATAATAGGCATGATCAATGGGTTAAATATTTACAACCCAACTCTTTCATTTTAAAACAAAAGAAAGCAGTCAAAAGTCAAGCAACAGATGCCTTAAGCAATCGAGTGTCCTTATTGTCTGTCGTTCAAATTAAGGATTATTAGATTTGAAAAACTCAATGAGCAATACGAGTTTTGTCCTAATTTTAGCAAAATCTTTCTAACTTTATAGAAAAGACAGCCAAACACCACCGAGGATTTTGGGATTCAGGATGGCTATTTATTTTGAGTAAATAAAATTTGCATCCTAAGACGTCTATTCAATATTTCATAATCTAAAAGGTTCATGCCAGTAGCTTATCTGGCCATTTGCATATAAAAAAAAAGTAGGTTAAGCAATAGTTTTACTAGCCTCATTTGAAAAAAGATGTGGCTAAAATATAAATACTTCTCAAACATGACAATTAGCGAAGTATAAGAAGTAAAACACTGACCATATAACCCCTTGTCTGTACCTAGTTATCCCCAACAGGACGTAACTATGAAGTTTGGGTTAGCATTTTTGTGTACTTCTAAAAAGTATAACTCTATTTTGTTGTTGTTGATCATTTTTTCAAAAATAGCCCACTTCATTCTTTGTAGTAAAATTCCTGATGCTTCTTGGGATGCTAAACTTTATTTTGATAAGATTGTCAAGTTATATAACCTTCCTAAAACTATTATTGCAGATAGAGATGTCCGTTATACCAGTCACTTTTGGAGGACTCTATGACCCATGGTTAGCAACAAACTAAAGCTTTTCACTACCTACTACTCAAAAATAGATAGTCAAATTGAAATTGTTAAACAGAGTTTAGGAAACTTATTAAGAGATTTTTTTTTTAAGAAAATCTTACAAATTAGGACTTCATTTACATATAATAGTTCTATCAATAGGTCTATATGCATGAGCCCATTTAAGATTGTGCATGACTACAAATCTAGAAGACCTTTAAACATTATCCCGATGTCTCCACATGTCAGAATATCAATGTCGGCCAAAGCTTTTGTACAACACCTTCATGACTTATATATCGAAATCAATAAACAACTGGATGCCAATGCTACATCATATAAACTTCGAGCAGATGTGCATAAAAGACATCTTGAATTTAATGTTGGAGATTATATCACAGTTCGGATTAGACCAGACCAGCGTCCACATGGAGTCATTTCTAAATTACACGCACGTGGTGCTGGTACACTTCAAATTTTACAGAAATTTTGAATTAAATTATATCAAAAGCATATATTATTGATATTCCATCTTATTTTAGTATTCATCATACTTTCAATATCAAGGAATTGATCGCTTATAATGGTAGTTCCAATCAACTAGTTGATCCATTTGAAATACCCCCAAATGTACCATATACTAAACATTCATCTACTCTTACACAATTCTCAATCCTATCAGCACACAAAGATAAAATCAATACTATTCTAGATAAGCAAATTATGTTTACCAAGAATAGAACAGTTCAATACTTCCTTATTCACTAGATTTGATGATTAGATTCAGCGAATGAATAGATTTGTAAATAGACACTCCAACAGTTATATCCTGACATTTTGGAGTTCTATCTAAGTCAACAAGAACAACCATCATTACGCCCGAGTTACTCTTACTCAGGTTTTAATGACTCTATTAAATTTCAGCCACCACTCACACATGTCTACAAGAATCAGAGAAAAATTGCACAACCACTCAACTTGTGGTTAGAGGATTGACAATAAAAATCTTAGTCGACAAGTCGAGTCCCAACCACCCTACAAGAGTTGATGTAGACATTGCGGATATCTTGGAGATTTTATTTTATTTCATTTTTGCTTATTGATTTTGAAATATCTTAAGGATTTAAAAGATTTTGTCATTTTGGGAGTCCCATAAATGTTATATTTTCATTTATTATTTCCTCGTCTGAGTTGCCATTTATTAGGAAATTATATTTATTTGTTAATTAACCTAAGAGTAGGATACCTCTATACAATGATCCTAACTTTATTGTTGGGGAGATTAATGATGAAATTGAATTTATATTGAAATTCATAAATGTCCTTCCTTCACCGGAAGTCTCTATTACTCTTCGCTCTGTTCCCTTCCCCTGTTTCTTCCCCTTCCACCAAAGTCTTCTTCTTTCCTTTCCCTAGTTCACCTTCCCTACATCAGATTTTATAAATTTTATCCCTCAATTCTCAAAAATGAATTCCACACAATTTCACATTCAAATCCAAGTCTTTCATTATATCAATAGGAGAGAGGTTGTAAATCAATGTCTCGCAAATTAATCAAGCATAACACTCTCCACTAAACAACGTACGTAAACGCTACAATAGAATGGCATAAATAAGCATCGACTTTATTATAGAAGTTGATTCCTAACTTTTCTCTGATATTATGGCATAAGTAAGCAGTTCTTATTGTATCGGCCCAAAACCTCGCTAATTGATTGATCTTTATGGTCTTTCCTCTCTATCTTACAGATAGGATGCTCTATACGATAGTCTAAAGGATAATCTAGGCATATCTTATTTCTTTATATTTCCACTTTTTTTAAGTTTCTTTCTCATTCAAGTCTTTTCTTCTATCTTTCCTCTTCACCCTTACTTTCTCTCCTAGATCTTAGCAGTTTCATGTGGCTTGAAATCCTGATAGTTTGAATTCAAAGAAATGCTAGAAGTACAGCAATATCCCCGATCTACGATAATTGGCCTAGTACAATTGAATTTCATTTTCCCGGTATTTTTCAATGAAATCTTTTGACATGTCACTGAGCGATCTCCCTCGTATGGCAATGCCAAAGCAAAAGAGTATTATAAGACCACTAAGGTAAGTAAGATCCCGTCCTCAAGATTCTATTCTGATGTTACGATAAATCCCTCCACCCTATTGGTTAATCCCGAAGGAAGCTTCCCTGGTAGAGCTGCTATAAGATAAGCTCTTTTTCCATTTAGTTTAGAGAGAGTCGCTTTCCACGGTCTGGGTCTTCGGGGTCCGCTATTCCTTTCCTCTAATGACTAAATGTAAAACCTACCGAAATGGCTCTTTAAAGAAAGGCTTTATTCACAGGAAACTTTGGAGAGGGTCGACCAGTCCAGTCCATTAACCACCACATTCTCAAGTTGGCTTAGTGCTTATGCTTTAATACACATGTTCCAAACAAAAACTAGCATGTGGCTACCATGATTGCAGTCTTCCTTATCAACCAAATGCCTACTCGTATCACTGACTATCAAACTCCTCTATGATTGTTATCTCAGTTTTGACCACATCCCTTTTTACTTTTAATCATTGCCCTAAGGTCTTTGGTTGTGTGTATTATGTCCATGTACATCCACATCAAAGGGAAAATCATGATCCATATGCCATCAATTGTGTTCCTTGGTTACTCCAATTTCCAAAAAAAATTAAAAAAAAGCTACAAATGCTTCCTCTCTGCTGCAAGAAAATGTATGTCTCCCCAGATGTTGAATTCTATGAACAAAGATCCTGCTTCTCAAGGAAGTGTCCCTAGTTCCTCCTCCAAGTGAGATTCAAAGTAAGGGAGAAGAATGACTACGGTTAGCAGAGCAACAGTTACAGATTTTTGGACAGGGGGAGGAGTCGCTAGAACTCATGGTGATCGAACCTAAGTTTCGTACAAGGAGAGAATTCAATTAAGTCTTCCAAATGCATGGCAGTTAAATCTGAATATGAAAAACAAAGGAATCCATGGCTAGGAAGACTATTTCAACAAAGTTATATACGGACTAAGAGTGCTACTGTCATGTCTCGTCACCGCTTCATTACTCCTTAAGGTATGACCATGACATATAATGATTATTCCAAGACTAATATTGAGATAAAAATCTATTCTCTCTTAAATTTTGAATCACTACCTTGAACTTATAAGCTAGTGATTAGGGTAAGAAATATTTTCTTAATCACTACAAAAAAAAATCTGCTAAGTTAGGATTCTCAAAATTATCTTCTAAATATCATCCCATTACTGAATTTGTCTCATATGATAGTCTATCTAAATATCATCAATATTTTTACCTTCAGTTATACTCTATTTCAAATCTTCGTCATTTTCAGGAATTCTTGGAGATCCTAATTAGAAGGTTGCTATGATAGAAAAAATGAAATCCTTATAGAAGAACTCCACCTGGGAGATGGTCAAGCTTCCTAAAGGAAAGAAGACAATGGAATGCCTGTGAGTGTTTTAAAGCACAAATTAGATGGAACAATCATCAGGTATAAGGCAAGACTGGTTGAAAAAAGATGCAGCCAAACTTATGAAAGAACTACCAAGAGACTTTTACTCCTATGGTTGAGAAGAACACAATCAAGGTCATACTCTCCTGGAGTTAATTTAGACCGGTTGTTGAGACAATTTGAAGTGAAAAATGCCTTTCTCCAAGGTGATGTGATCAAAGAAGCGTACATGGATCCCCCCTCCATGATTTAAATGAACAGAAGGAATATTTGCAAACAAAAAAAAGCTCTATATAGTTTAAAGCAATCACCAAGAGTGTGGTTTGGATGGTTGAGTCACTCAATGAAAAAGTATGGTTTTAAACAAGTTATAGCAGATCGCATAATGACACTTATTTTTTATAAGAGAAATGGTAATTAAATTAATTTGCATATTGTTTCTGTCAATGATATCATTATCAAAAATGTAATGTTAGTGAAATAGAGAAGCTTTTGTGCTACTTGGCAAAGGAATTAGAAATGAAAGATCTGAGGGTCTCAAATACTTCCTGGGCATTGAAATATCCTGGTCCAACCAAGGACATTTTGTCATCCAATGGAGATATACATTGGACCTCTTGGTTAGAACTAACAACTCCTATTGTGAGCTTGTATATACTCCCTTTGAGGTGAACTATGGCATGTTTATTTTATTATATTCTTTACATCTTCCAAGATTACCCTTTTATCTAATTGAATTCTAGTTAACTTTTATTGTTATTTGGCCATGGAAGAAGTTGCTAAAGGAAGAGCGGAAAACAATTATTTTACCCTAGCTGAGCTTAATTGGTATTATTTTTGAAAACATGATTCGAGCCTTAAAATTGTCTCTAAAAGTGACACAAGATTCAAATGATTTTGAGGATAAATTAGGTGCACGATAAGTAAAATCTGAAGATCGATGAAAATAAAAAGTTGGGTGTTGAATGGTTTGGCTGATTTGGGGACCAATATTTTAGGCAACAAAGAAAGAAAACCTGGTAAACATAAAAAGGTTGGCAACTATGAGATTTTGGCAGCAAGAAAAATCACAAGGCAAATTCCATTTAGAGAAAGAGAAGAGGCTGGCTTCCAGCAAACTCCAGGAGCAAATTTTCTTCTTGTCTTTCTTCCTCTTTTCTTCATTCCCGCATTGAAAGGATAAATCTAATAAGTTCATGTTTGTTGTTCATTCAATCATTAATTATAGCATATGGCTGGACTATGTACTCTTCATGATTTTTAATGCAACAATATTTTCTCATTATTCTTATTTCTCTTGATGTTTCATCAACTTGTGCAATCTTTAAAGAGGTAAATTAAGCCTAATGCATAATTACATATTTCATTCACATTGAAATATAACAAATAGATTTATGATTATACTTTTATTGAAACCCGGGAAGAGTATTAAATTTTGATTGAATGTCATCCACAAGTAATTGAAAGTTATGACATAGGAATACCTAGATAAAATTAAAAATAGCATGGTATTGTTCTTTATAGAATTTCATCTCGTTTTTCATGTTGATTATCGTAGTATTCAAATATGAAGTTGGTTAATTAGTAATTCTCATATTTCATTGGGTTGTTTGGATAATATTTGGATAAGACTAATTCTATGAGTGAAAATTCATTCCCTTGGGAAGCAAACTTTATCTATCACTTTTATTACTTTTTCAATATTGTACACTAGCAATTCTATAAAACATATATGTATTCTCATCAAAATCGGACAAACAAATAAGTGTATTGATTTGTTGGAAATTTGATCTATTTGACTAAAACTATACCCAATTTATTGTATGCAATTAGTGTGGTAAGTCAATTCATGCATAACTACAATGAATCATATTCTGGCATATCTGAAGTCTTCTCTAGGAAAAAATTATGCTATCTAGACATCGACATCTAGATATAAAAGGCTATATAAACTTTGATTTTGCAAGATACAAATGTCTTCCTTAGGATATGTATATTTCATAAGAGGAAATGTGGTGGCATTGTCTAGTATAGAAGCCGAGTACCATGCACTCCATCACATAATTATGAAGCTAACTTGGCTAAAACTACTCCAAAGTGAGCTCTGATTTGTCCCAAAAAGGCCTATGGTGCTCTTTTGTGATACCACTGCGGCCATTGAGATTGCAAAATAATAAAGTTCAACAAGACATACTGAGCATGTGTAACATGATAGAAACTACATCAACGATAACGTAGACTTTGGTATAATAAAGGTTCCCTATATTATGAGTGCAAATTAACTGACAAATATTATGAACCACACTATTACAAGTAGTTCATTAGGCATGTCACTAAGTTAGGCATGTACGAAATATATGGACCAACTTGAGGGGAGAGTTAGCATATACTAGGGAAGTTTGCGAATATCATTAAATCATTATTATTGAGATTGATAATTCTTCCTTATTTATTTAGGAATTAGTTGACTTTGATTTTAAATAGATAACATAATTGACTATTTGTAGAACCATATAACCTATATACAGCCTTGTAATTAATGGAAAAAATCCTAAAAATAATCCTTCTTTCAATTTATAGAGCCCTCTTTTTTTTTTAATAATTGAATGCGCCTCTATAGTCCTATATTGAGCAACTACCAAACTCAGAGGCATCTTGTATTGTTGAACAAAGGGAAATTCGAGGATTTTTTTTTAATTAATTATATGTGATCCCTTACACCCATAAATGGACTTTGTCAAACAAGCTCCACACTTGAAATTAAAAAAAAAAAAAAAGTGTACCGACGGAACCATCTCCTCTATTGCCAATAAACCATTTATATGTCGAGGAATTTATGCAAAATGCCAATAGATATAAACCATAGACACACATCAACTGCTTTTTTTCCCCAACGATTGACACTTGTTCTCTTTAATTGCTACCATCTGAAAACATATCCAAATTTAACCAAGAGTACTATATTTTATAAGCACCCCCAACCTAATAATGAAGAAAGAGGTGGCACTTTTCACATGTTAGTAAAATGATCACTCATATTATTTCATTAAATGGCTAACGGGTTTGTAATAATCATTTCTCAAGAAAGCTGGACAGCCTAACCTCATTTTCTATTTCAGACAATTTCTTCTGATGAATAGAAAGATTTGACTCAGCATCAGCCCGAGCACAAAGCTGCCTTAGCAATTCACCACCACCTCTGCAACATTAAATTTGCTAACTTATTACCACACAAAAAAGACCAAGGTATATATACTGGAGCACCACCCCTAAAACATCAAATTGCAAGGTTATCTCCTGAACCAAAAAAAAAGCTATGACATACACTAAAAGCCGCTGAAGATTGATAAAAACAATGAATACAGAAACTATAGAGGCAGTAGTATGCTTTTACAATGTTTCCCAAAGTGTACTAAGAAAAAAATTACAGTCCACACCTAGCACAATTTTTTAAGAAAAAATAGTATGAAAAAGCACAAAGGTCATAAAATCATATTAAGAAAAGAAAGGTTTCATGCAAAAGCACAATATTGATGACCTAACCAACAAGGTTATAGTTTATATATTGAGTACCTGCGACTACCACCAGTAAGGAGACCACTTGGCTGAAATATATCGCCTTCAAGAGTAACGCACGGTTCCTTGATATTAAAATCTCTATCTTTATTGAAAGCAACCTGTGAAGCATTATTTTTTGCACAAACATAAGACAATAATGAGTTTGCCACATAAATAAAAAGATTTTGGGAAAAACAAAGAGAGACCAAAACCATGCATCCTTATTGTAGCAGAAACACAAAGCAATGTGACATGCTAAACCAGTTGTCAATAAGCATTAAACATACCAAGAAACCCAGCCAATTCCATAAAACAAGTAGTTTTATAAAGCATTGAACTTATCTAAATTTTCATTTGTGTTGTTTTGTAGAAAGAGGTAAGCCACAGTGTGCTGCTAACCCGCTTAATGCAATAAAGGATCCATCGCATTACCTACTTCAAGAATAAGTCGATTACAGGCAGTGTATTACCCTTTCCTTGATTTTATTAAGAAGCAAAATGCTTTGCGGAAAGGGATGATCCACATGGTGTGACATAAACATGACCAAAGATTCACAAAGCTATGGCACAGCAAGTTCAAAGGATCACTCGGCTAATGCAAATTTACCAATTATATGATCTTCATTCTTTATTTTTGAGAGGAGGGGACTATCTGACATCAAGATTTATTATGAATAATAAGGTAATTTGCTCACTATTTGTTCTCAAAGCTATAGCTGTGATCATTGAACAATGAAGCAGTATTATGAAGCATTCTCAAGCTTCTATCAAAACAAATTACTAGTCGAACTTAACAATTTGAACAATACAAAATCTCTCACTCCAATGCAAACATATATGAGGGGCTGCTTTAGTTTGGGGCAGACCTTCAAAATTGCTGCTGTACATGATGTAGAACAGCACAACTTTCAGCACTGCATCCACGTCTCCCAAATGTCAAGAAAACCAAGATGGGAGATGCAGATTGGTAGGTAGAAAAGGCCAATCAAGAGAAAATTGAAATTGGGCAGGTAAAACCAACTTTCAGCTTGTTCATATGCTTGAGCTTGGATCCTATAAAATCAAGCCAAGCTCTAGCTCTCTCAAGATGTCACAAGTTGGAATACAATAGCTCTTCAAAGCCTATTAAAGTGGGACCAAAGTTCAACCTCATTACAGCTAAAGCTCCCAGCTCAAGACTGAGAAGAGCCAAAATAACAAATATTCTACACCGCAACGTATGCCAAAAATTTAAAAACCAGGGTATGAGTCATATGTTCACATGCATCCTACACTTTACACAAAATGCTTTTTAATTTATGAACTCGAAAAATTGTGATGGTACTAAAATAAGCAATTTTATTCTAAACTTTGGCAAAAATTACATGATTTTAGCCGCAAAAAACTTTGAATAAATCAAAGGGTGGTTGACCAGGGATTGGGGTTTTTATCTAATTTTAAAAAACTGCTTTTAAAAAGCGACTTTGACCTTTTTTTTTCCCTTTTCCTTTGTAACCTAAGAAAAATTTTTCCACTTAAGAAAATTCCTCTATCACATGATGACCCTTACCACCAGAATCACTTAATTTGGTCAGAATTTGGTGGCTGTATAAAATTGGAACATATCAAAGAGTACAAACTGAAATTGGATTTACATGAAGTTCAGCAATTGAAATCTCAGCCAACACTCAAAATAAAATTGCTTATTTTCCCAGTTTAAGATTCATGATTAATCAATACAAACAGTATCCTGGCATGAGAATCCACATTCCATGCAAAGCCATGGTTGATGATTAAGCCCAAGCCATTGTCTTAGCGAAAAAGGCAGCCACCGCTACACTACTGCTTGATTTCCCATTGCATTCGCATCAAACTTAATAAGTCAACCCACACCATACAGCATTACTGCGCTTTTGGTCCATGCAAAGCCAATTCAAAAACTTCCAGCATCCAACGTGAATTAAGTTTTGAAGACAAAGCAAACTTGATTAAAACAAACTAAACTTCTTCTATGCATATTGGCATTGATTGTGGCATTTGAAGGATGGAAAAGGTAGAGATATTAATTTGGAACTGTGCAAAATGTCTTCATCTGTTTATTTATGTTTATTTAAATAGTATCCAACAAATTAACTGCACAATTGTAAGAATAATAAATCAAGTAAATACACTAGAAACTGCAATATACCTCCATGAAGCAAAAAAAAGGCAATCATATGAGAGGATGAATCAAGCTAATAACATAAAGTGGCAGCAATGAAAAGTCTAGGTGAAAGGAAAAAATATTTGGCATTGAAGGCCAAGAACTTTATCCTCCCTTCACAGCAGTTAAGAGATGGAGAGGTTATTTTCTTTGTTGTGGCCAAAGGCAACATCAGCCTTCCTTCTCAGACCCGAAAAATTAAAAATTTCCAGAACTTCTGCGGTTGGAAAATAAATGGTATTATACAGATAATATTGCTGCCATTTATTGCCTACCAAATATCAGCATACCTTCACAGCAGCTTCTCTGGATTTGCAGACAAAGGTTGAACCAAAAACATACTCCATGGCACTCTGTAATGCATATTAATATTTAGCTGATATTCATAAGAACTGTCAAGATCTTTCAGAAGAGCTGGCATCCCAAATGTATAAGCTTGATATCCATGCAAATGGTTCAATGGAAGCAAATGGAGAATCAACATAATTAAAAGAAAGAAAAAATGCATAGCACTTCTACAGGAGTACATGAAAAGGAAAAGTTAATCTAAAATTCTAAATGCATGAAGTAAATACATCACTCAACCCCTTTCTTTTTGGATAGTGAAAAGAACCTTGTATCTTGTCATGCAATAGATCATATGCTACAAAAGAGAACAATCTACACAATTTTTTCCCAGATATGGGAGGATCCAAAAAACTGACCCTTTTTCACAAAAAAAAAAAAAAAAAGCCTTGGACAAGCACAAAACAAATTACATGTACTTTCTATAGTTCTCTGTGGAATCAACCAGCATATGGGTTTTTATCGAATTCATGGATATCATGCAGGGATACCTTCAATTCGCTGTCATATTCCACCAAAGAAAGTGCTAATTTTGCATTCTCCTCACCAACCTGAAGTTGCAAGACTGTATTTATCATCTAAAGAATGGATTACAACAAACGTTGAAAGCAAGTATAATGTGCAAGCTGACCAAATTAGAAGCAGCATGCTGCTTTGCTGGAGAAACAACATAGGCCTGAATTTTGTTCAAAGGGATTATTGTTACCCTTTTCTGTAAGCCACCATTTTGCAAAAGCTGTTTTCCAGTTGTTTCTGTGTCAACAACCACATTGAACAACTTGCCACCAGCCACTACCTGCAACAAGGACATGATTTTCATGATAAATAACCAAGAAAATGTGGTAAAAAGCGAAATGGGTGATCAAAAGCAAATATTCAAGATGCTATGCAGTAGATACCTCTAGGGCAGTCATTGTTGAACTATCTTTCACTTTAATGAGCTTAGCAACAACTCCTTTTATCTTTGACCTAGCAAAATTCTTGGTAGGATCACAGTATGAGAACTCAACATTTGCCAACTGTGCTGAAAGAATACGTATTTTATCTTTGTATTTCTGCACGAGCTCCAACTCAGCAGTACGCTCCTGATAATTTTTGAATGAAATGCAGGACAAGAAAAAGAACAAAAAAAGCAGCATATGAAAAAACATGTCTTTATGTTAATTGCAGGCTTCTGTAGCTGACATTCAAACCTGCTGCAAAACTTTTATCCGACAATCCTGCTCTTCTTTATATGATAGAGACTCCAGTGCCTTCTTAACACTTTCCATTTCTTGTTTTCTGGTGTTTAGTTCACTTTCTAAAGAGGCAGCTTCCTCATGCTTTGACATCAGTTGTTCAGTTTTCTCTTTTAGCCCCTTCTCATCGTGGCTTATTTTTGTTTTGACCTGTTTTAACTCTATTTCAACATTCCCAACTGCTACTTTAGCATCAGCTAGCTCATCTTCAAGGCATTTCTCCTCATTTTGATTAGTTTTACCAGCCAGTACCCCCTGCTCAGAACCATGCATTACCTTTTTGAGAAAACAATCTGGTTGCAAGATAAATGCATTTCTTTTTCAATATTTGTAGGATAGATTTCAGAATCTTCACATATCTCTCAGTTTTACCTGGTATTCTTTCTCAACCTCTACCAAATTCTTAGAAAGATCCTGGACTCTCTTCCTTAGATCGGCAGCTCCATCTTCTGCACTTTTTATAACAGAGGCCCTGCTCTCTATGGACTGCTTCAACTCTTCAATACTCCTTTCCATCTGGCAAAATAAAAATTAGAAGTGATACAGCACACATGTGATATAATATTAAAGAAGATAACAATGAAATGAACAGAGAAACAACTTATATCTCATCCATAAACATTGTGTGCATGTGACTTCTGAAACCAACAGAGAAGTCAGCACCTCGCTTCATGCCAAGTTCAGCTTACCTTATCAGCATTTTGACTTTCACATATGAGAGTATCCTCTTTATTCTTTAGTGCAGATACTTCTCTGACAAGATCATGAGATAGAGCATCTACTTTCTGTGTCGAAGTTTTAACTTCACCACCCATAGTAGCTTCCTTCTCAGCTGTTAATTCAGATACTTTTGCATCCAGTTCCTGAGTTTCCATTTTCATCTGATGAGCGTCAATATCAATTTCACCAATTTTTGCCTTTACTTGCTCCACCTCGAGAACTGCATTATCCTTAATCCTCTCTGCTTGCAGATACTCATAAGCAATGCAAAATCGTCTAAGCCGATCTAATTCTGCATGACCATTAGCCCATTGCATATACTGACTTTGTTCCTTCCTCAACTTCTCCAAAGCAGGCAGTATTTCCTGATCCAGAAGCTTATCAATCTCATCCACTTTGCTCTGTTTTTTTTCAAGTGTTTTTAAAGCTGTCTCTTTCTTTGTCTCATACATTCTCGTTCCAGCAGCTTCTTCAAGCATAGATAAGATTTCAGGAGGTTTCATGTTTAAAACTTTTGTGATGCGACCTTGCATGATGAGAAAATGGGGATTATTGACATTAAGCTGCACTGAGTGGAAAAGATTTTGGACACGACTGGGCTGAGCAAGGTGTCCATTTATCAGGTACTTGTTCCTACCACCAACCACGATCTGTAAGAGTAGACAACCAGCATAGAAAGAAATATTTGTCAATTGCATGATTATGGACAGAGCAAAGATCCTATGTTAGGGCAGGAATGGAAGCACCAACTAAAATATAGCTGCAATTCAATATTTTCTGGAAAAATGCTACATTTTTTAATCCTTATTTGACTTCTCTTGTCCTATATTATATTCAGTAAACTGGAAGCCACATGAAAAATATCACATTATTGCTTGTCCAACTGACAATTTTCAAGGCTCACAACTCCACAAGGACTCAAATCTCAACAACTTGATACCAAGGATACAGTGCCAAAAGCTACTACAATGAATCTTCAAGTACAAACAAGCAATCCTTAAAATTTCTTCTAGTTAGACAACTTCACATAAACGTTTTGCATACCAAAGCAAAGTTCCATTATAATGGCGTCAAGAGGACACTAGCCATACATGCCATCTAAATATTGCCATTAATGGTCCCTCGAGATCTGATACAAATGTCCGAACCATCCCCAAAAACCACATTAGTGTTAGATCAATGAGAAACACATGTTTTAGCAGATAGCCCTCTCATTTCACTAAAATTGTATGTAACAAAGTACAACATATTTGTAGATTAAGGGGCTAGTGTTGCTATTTTAATTTTCCTTTTCTTCCCCTCCTGAACCCTACCTGTATGGTAAACCAACGCACAAAAAAATAATAATAAAGTTACTGAGAAGCTCCATGCACACTCACAAATTCACGAATTAATCAGCTGGATAAATTTTTAGAAAGGCCCAGACAACGACGCTGGGGTTCAATGGCATGCCATAACTTCAAAGGAACAACCACTTACCTAACAAATGATTTTCATCAGTAATCTCCACCCACCACCACCCTCCTTTCCCCTAGAAAGAGAGAGAGGAGAGGGAGGAAGAGAGAGAGAGAAAGACAGAGTAGATGGGCATGCATAAATTGCCATGATCCAAGTCCACAAAGCTTGTATGTCAATATGCAGTCACTTGCAGAAAGGGTGCTTAAATGAGTATGCAACGTATCATTGGGTCAACATGGCAAAACCTGACAGTCTAAGCAATTTTAGTAATTTTGATAATAAGAAGTTTGATATGTTTTATTGAGAAGACTTACGGTTTGAATCAGAATAGCCCTATAAGTTTCTATACTATAATTTAAATTTTAATATGAAATAAAGAAATTATTTGCATAGTTTTCATTCCCTCAATAGTGTTTGTTATTTATAACTGGCCAGTTGGTTCACTGAAATAAAATTTTTCCATAAGTTCACTCACAAGAATTGTTTAGAGTAGAGCATAAAACAGTAAGCAAAAGTGCATTTCAATAGATTCAATCGGTATTTATCCAATCTCAAATAAACAAACTCATTTTTCTTGATTAATCTTTTTAGATGAATGATCTATGAATTTTTTTCATTCCTATCCCCAAAATTAATGACATTCCTTTTTTTGAGAGGCATGCCTAATCCTAATAAATTTTTGGAGCCAAAATCATAATATGAGACAGGTTAATCTTTGGTATGTTATTACAGATTCTATAGCCAAATATCTAGAGCTCAATCCCTTTAAACCCCCACTTTTTGAAAATATATTACCATACAAGGTAAGAGGTGTACTACACTTATTTCATCCTTCGATTCCACTATGAATTAAGGTGTGCGGGCTTGAAAACAATACAAACCTAAATTGTAAGCCCACACCTAACAGATTAAGCTATTGGAATAAGGGGCTCCCAGGCATCAACAAACAACGGTATTCACAAATAACACTAAGCTCAATCACCCACCTATTTTTCCTACATGTGGAATAACAAATTCAAAATTTCATGGGACTTACAGGATCTACGAGTAAACTGAGAATGATTCTGTAAAAATCAAGACAAATTAATTCAACACATTCACACTACAAACAAAAAATCCAAATATCCTACAATATTGACCTCAAAACAATAAAGAGCAAAACAATTGCTAAATAAGACCTATTGGTTGAGGTGGGTCATTCCCATGTGAGGGCCATGATTTGTTGGGTGATATTCGTCTAATTGATTGCTCAAATGAAATGGGGATTGAGAAGTTCACGTGATGTTCGGTGTCTTTTGGCTCAAGGTGTTAATTGGCCGCCGTGTGGTAGACAGCCTGCAGGCTATGCTAGGCATGACCCAAATTATTTTATTTATAACACCAACAGTCATGACCCCTTGGGGCTAGGGAGCGTGGGGGGAGAGTCCCCCCAAATTTAAAAAAATAAATTAAATATTAAAAAAATTTATATATACCACCTCCCCCATACATGTACACACTCAACACACTAACTCTCAACTCTTGCTCTCTCTCTACTTTCTCTCTACTCTCTTATAATGTATTTTTTTATAATATTTTATATAATTTTATTTTAAAATATTTTTTACATTTTTTAAATACTGCATGACTCATAGGTACACCCAACCCAGCACATAGGCTACGTGCCGTGTTGGATCAGAACATACATGTCCTGTGCCATGCCAAACACAACCAATGATGTAAACGTGCCATACAAACACGGCATGACTATATACGGGCAACCCGAATAAATAAATCGTGCCAATCCAACCTGGTCCATTTAACACCACTAAAAATTGGTAGAATTTGTCACAGGAGGTCTATATAAAAGTCCTTGCAGAATGTGTCACGAGAGGTACAGCCGAGGCACACTCGAGCATGTGACTGTTTTTGTATACAGCCGAGTGCAGTTGTGTAGGTTCAACATGATGACAACCACGAGTTTCAGTTCATTCAAATACAAATAGTGGCTTCATCAGTTCTGGGAGAGAAAATGAAGGAAGAAAAGGAAGCTTTGGCAGTTTGTTTGGACATCAGATAGTGTGATACATAACCATCGCATCCAACCAATTGTTTTTCTGATTTACTCTTTCTTGTGCGTTCCATCTCGGATTTGTGCACTTGTAGCGTGATACATAACCAGCGCATTCGAGGAGCTTTTTTTTTGTCATAGGAACTGTAATATAGTGAAAATTGTTACTGGATGTAGCATCCCGTAGTCTTTCCACTAGTTGAGAGGGCTTTAAAAATCGTGCGTTCGTCTTTGCGTGTGTAGATTACCTGGTTTTGTTACTTTCTCGCGCATTAAAACGGCATGGGAGAGGTGAATCGTTGTTTCTGGCCCCAGCACAGATTGCAAGAGTCTAATATATCTCACTAATAATACGACTCCATCATTTTGAGTGATGCAATTCTTATTCTAATCATTAAAATTTCATGAACATCTCCACTTCAACTATTTCAGGATCATGGTACAATTCCACAACAAGGTAAAAAAAGGAGCTCACAAACCTGGCGTGTGACTGTAATTTCTGGAGAATCCTCGTAGCCAAGAGGGCTTCGACTCCTATCCGAATTATCGAAAACAACCGAGACAGTAGCCTTGGTAATCCCCGCCTGGCCTTGCTTGTAAACTAACTCTTGAAGATTAGAAGCCCTAACTTGCTGCAGATTAGTGATGCCCAAAACAAAGCAAATAGAATCCAGAATGTTCGATTTTCCCGACCCGTTTAATCCGGTGATAGCATTGAAGTAGGGATCGAAGCCCTGGACGACGGTTCTCGTCGCGTAAGATTTGAAGCCTTCTAAGCAGATTTCTTTGATGTACATTGCGATGTTTTCTTTTAATTTCTAAGAAGAATATCGCATAAATTAGTGAGATGTGAGATTCAAAAACCTCCCTAATCTGAGAAATGTCGAAGATGTGGTTGTGGATTTGTGAGATTTTATTGAAATTGGAACCCTGGATAAGGAAATGCAGGAAAAGTGGTAAACCCAAAGTGTGGAATGTGGAGTGATTTTCAGCTGAGATGGGAAGAGGGTGCCTCAAAGGCGGGAAATTTATTCGGTGTCTTTTAAAAATGTGTATCTAATACATCTTTGTCTATTATTTTA